>BOPP01000002.1:23197106-23232123 GCA_017312745.1 Gryllus bimaculatus
ATATAATTCTTTAAATGATCTTTCGATGTTATTCGAATGAAGTTTTCGAAATCGATAAAGTTTCCAAGTGTAAAATATTTTCTTTCTACGTACTTCATTATAAGATACCTCGTTGAAATAATGCCGGTTCAGCAGCAGGTTGCATCGCGGACTGATAATCAGAATGTGGTTGTGATAAGTAAAAGTGTATTGACAAACATTTTCTCTTTGAACATTCCATTAGTATAGAAAACATAACATTGATTTCTTTGGCAGAAGGGCCATTTTCATTAAAGCTTTTAAAATATTCAAAAATTAAAGGTATGTTTTTTATGGAATCTCGTGCACTTTGTTAGATGAGACTTATTCAAGAGATGATTGTAGTTAATACTACTGAGAGATCCCGGTTGCAATTTTATAATATTGGGTTACAAATACATTATAACGTTACAAATAATACGAGAAAATATGTGCTGTATAGCAACAGTTCTGTTTTAATCTTCTTGGGACTCAACATTTGAGATACACCGAAGTCTCCTCTGCACCGCTCTGCGGTCTACTGCACATCGATTTCCTCTAATTGTGAATACCTGCAGTTGAGCCAAAGGGGAGGGTTGACCACCAGGAAGTTGAACGTTTCACTGAGGAGGGACCTCTCCAATTGCATTTTACGAAAGATCATTTGTGCTCCAGACCTACAATTGTTGCTAGATGGCAAATATCATAGAAATAGATCGGTTCGAAGGTATAAACAACAGGTAAGGCGAACTTGAATTTAATGATTTCTTTGTATTACATTTCGTTTTCAAGCCTCGCATGAATGAATTTGAAAAATTAAAATTATACTCTTACTGTTTGTTTTGTGTATAAAGTGTTGTATCAACCTGATGAAACTATTATCAATGTGTGTAGCTTCATTTTTGTATTGATTGAGATTATAGTTGATAATGCAGAAAAATCATTTTGAAACGCATTTTGACATTTGTTGTTAGAGATATTTATTCATAAGCGTATCTGCGCTTCACCTGTTATTTTCATTAGTTCCATATGTGAAGTGACGGAAGTTTTATCACGGGAGGTGGCGGTGATTTTTCCCCGCTGGATGGCGAGATCGGGGCCGAAATTGACGTCGACTTGCGGTATTATTCGAAACCACTATCCCCCCATCAGTGGGACGCACCCTAAACCGGCCAAACTCCAAGCTCCCGACTGATGTCATAACATGTTAGGTAGTGTAGTGCATGTAAGTATAATTGTGTGAGGGATAAGGGTAGCGTAAAGAAGAAGAAGGACATATCGCACGATGTATTGGCTCGTTTGTTAAGGTACTATTCCGGCATTTAATTGGTGTTGATAAGAGAAACTGCCCGCTAGGAATCTCCTCTAGACAGTTTCTGAATTCGATCTAGCTATCTTGCTAGTGTCGTTGTCGTTTGAGACTGTTTGATTCAGATAAGTATTGTAAGGATATAGTAGCTCAGTGATTCCGAGTGCGTCAACTGCTAAGGGCATTAGTGCTTATATGTAGTGCATGTTTTATCGCGGGAAGTGGCGGTGATCTTCCCCCGCTAGATACTTAGATCCGTCGCCGAACTACCATCGGCAAGCGCGGTTTTCCCCAACTAGGTATCTTCCGCTCACTAGCGGGGCCCGCCTCAGGCGGGACAAGCTCTAAACTTCTGACTTGTCTCTCCGCATGTGTGATAGTGTGGTACATGTGTAAGTGTGTATGTAAGGGAGAGGATAGGACATATGGAAGCGGAAGGAAAAATCGCGCGTTTTCCTCGGCCCGTTTGTTGGGGTGATGCTCCGGCATTCACCTGGTATTGATCGGTGAAACCATTGAAAACTACTGATCAGAGTAGCTGACCGCTATAATTCTTCTCTAGACAACTATTGAACTAGACCTAGCTATCTAGCTAGCGTCCAAAATCCTGTCTCCGTCGCGACGGGACGCGCCGGAACTTCAACCTATACCTTCCTGTCAGAGGCACAGAAGTCACATCAGTTGGTGCCCTGAGCCACCTGTCCAGGCCTGCGACGTTTGCAAACGCTTGAGAACACGCCAAACGATCCACACATTTCAATGTAATGGTTGTTTAAGCCATTATACCGATAAACAGTATGTAATAATCGCGGTTTGTTTGAAAACTGGGCCTGTTAATTGGATTATCGGACTTCCATCGTTCATTACTTTTCTTAATACCATTCTCGTATAAAAAAGTAGTGGCGCTACAGAATGGCACCGAACTTCTAGTAATAGTTTTCTAATTTCCTTGCTTCGTCGTCAATTTCATTATTTCTAATTTCTTTCGTTCCCTAATTTCCAAAAATTGGAAATGAGCTTATTTAAAGATGTTTTTGGTGAACACATTTCATTAGTACGAGTATAAATGTATCTTCATATTGTAGTTGTAGGAAGGCCTCAGATAATTTTGAAGTTTTGCAGTTTTCGAATAGTCATTGATTTTAACGAACATAAGAAATGCACATTTCTATTAAGAGCCCTTTACGCAATCAGAAGTCAACATTTAATCAAAATATTGGTGCAGATTTTTGAGGAAAAATTATCAAACAAAATACGCGAAAGGACCTCAATCTTTTGGAAAATTGTTCATGACCTTATTTCAACATCTGACTTTAAAAAACAAATTTTATAAGGAAAAAATGTCTCTTCAATATTTTAGTAGTGGAATGGCGCGGAAAAATGTTAATTTTGCAATTTTTAAAAATTAGGGATTTCAAAGAAAATGCAATCTGCGCCATTCATTTAAACGTCTATTACCCTATCCAACAACAAAATTGAATCGAAAAAGTCGGTGCTATTTTTTAAAAATTGTTCCCGGACTTCATATAAAATACTCCACCCAAATTAAAATATCGATTTCAAATTCAAGGGGCCGCGAAATCAGCCAGGTCGATTGGAGAATATCAATTTCAGAGAAGAACGGAACGCTTTAGCCGATAGCGTTGTTTACAGGCAGACATGCGAACAGACAGACGGAGAGACGTTTTGCCGGCAATCGATTTTTTCTTGATCAAAGATCTACAAAACATATATTCTGTCTACTTCACCTCTTAGAGGATTTTTTTCTATATTTAGCAACTGGATTTATCCACTTTTTCGATATCAGGGCTCGGCAATTTTGTGTCTAAAATTCACCATTTTCTCTCAGCATTACATGACTTTCTCTATACTGTGTAAGCAGTAGTAAGATAGTAGAAATCATATAAACAGGAAATAGTTGTAATAAGGTACTCATACGTCATATTTAGCGACAAAACATTTGTTTCTAAACGGACGACGGGCTACTACATTTTAACGGATCCCAGCCGATGAGGGTAAATTCCTGTTTCGTTGCGTTAAGTCGATGTAACAACACAATATTTTGAAAACACTTATACAAATTGTGTGGCTCTTAAATATTCATTTTGAGACGTCGATCTTAATAGTCTATGTGACTAAGTAAAATGCGTAGTTTTCAACATCTTTGTATCAAAGAAACCAACTTAAAGTTAAAAATCTTTTTACGTCAACTATTAGTTTGATTAATAACGTTCAAATTAATTTGTTAACTTAACTAAGAAGGAATAGCTAGAGTAGTTTTCTCTGAACCAGTTGGTGAAATGACAATTTCTTCAAAGGGATTGTTCGAAACTCCAGGGAGAGATGAATCCAGGAATTGAGGTGTAAAAGGAAAAAGCATCTTTCGCATCACAATACGAAAAACTCTTGAGAATGTTCTTTGTAATCCAAATAATAAGTTTTCTCAATTTCTTTGATTTGGATTCTTTGGAGAAATAGTAAATGATATCTGTTTGTACTTAGCACCACAGCTCTCGTAGGGCAAGCATGTTGCTGCTTTCCTTGCCAGAATCAAAAATCACAATGTTCTATTTCCATGGCTCAAGTGGAACATCATCAGAACCATATGTAGATAGAGGTGCTATAACAGCATGTTCTTTCTCGCTGGTACTTTCACGTAAAATGTATCCCAATTTTCAAAAAATTGGGCTTGTCCTTATTTAAAAATCTATATTTAAGGAAAAGATTTCATCAGGTAAAATCACTATCTTCATAATTGTAGTTGCAGAAAGATCCCGAAAACATTTTTGAACCTTTGCAATTTTCGAAAAATCACAGTTTTTAACGAACATGAGAGCATTCGCCGTAATGGACTATCGAACGGGCAGACCCCATCGCAGCATCTCCCTCTAAGATACGCGCAGTATTTCTATGCGCGACGATCCTACTTAACTATTTGTTAGTTTTCTAGAATGAAGGGGTCAAACATCACTGTTTTAACTCTTAGGACAAATTATAATACGTTTTGAAGTGTTATTGGATTTAACATTTTCTAATTTCATTCATTAAACTTTCTCGTGTACTGGTATGTGAATACGGAGTAAACACGTAGTAGAAAGTTATGTAATTGACGAGAAAATCGATGTTCAGGTTTTGACGAAAATGTGTGAGTTCCTCATGCTTAAAAGTTGAGTTATAAAATGCCTATTTGCATGTCCATCCGACCAATCAATGTGCGCTTTTAAATGAGGCATAGAACAGAATTTCATTGAAATGCATCATTGTAATTTCGAAAATTGCTAATTCGAATGTCCCTGGCTTTTTGGAGAGTTTATTACGTGAGTTTATTTACTATATTTTATTTTGAGGGAGTTTATAACATTTATTTATTATACTTGGAAGCATATTATTTATGATGGGGAGATTTTTACAAGAGATGGTAGAATAATTATTAGGTTACAAATTGCAATAGATAATTTTACCTTTGCAGCAAAAAATATATGTTTGCACAGTTAAAGCTAGTCTAGTGTTAAAAGAATTCAATATTTTTTTTCATCGTATATCTGGGATATGTTCAGAAAGGTGTAAGACTAAGTTAGACGTATTATCAGAAATGCAATTTAAGACTACGTTCTTTATAATTCGTATGAATATTAATTTTTTATCCTCTCTGCAAAGGTACACGGGTCAGAAACAAATGTCTCAGAACGATTTAAATGTAAGACATCTATATTACCTTCTTGTGCTATTAATGTTACTCGAAAATTAAGACGCTTTCAGTTTTATATATAAAATGTAATTTAATTGTAATGTAATGAGGGATTATAAACCGAAATACTCAAGTGTTTCTTTGTGTAACACCCTGCCCGACGAAAAACATTTTGTTTCTGTGGAGATCTCTTTTCAATGAGTATTGTTCTTTGAATATATCAAAAATGTTTTACAGTATTTAAAAAATTATTATAAAATAATTTTTTTTTATATATCAACATTATATTTGACCTTTTCTGTAGCATGGAATCGTTCATAGAAGGGGATCTTACGGCAGAAATGATGGCGTATTAGATTTTATAGCACGAATGATTGCGTCATCACACATTCAGCCAATAGTAGCGATAGAATAGTGGGGAGGTGGCGGTGAGCGGAAAAACCGACAACCGTTTTCTCGCACAGATTTAAAATACCCGAGCGGTAACAAGAAAGCTGTTTTGTCAAATTAAGTTAGATTCTCTTATAAATGTATAACACTGTTATACAAAAATAGCGTATGTAACGCGTTGTAATGTTGCTTTATCGCGTTCATACAAATTTGAAAATTTCCTCCTAACATCTATACTAATTGCATAAACTACAATGAATAAATATTGACATGGATTCCAACTTAAGTAAAACGTATGCTATTACGCAGAGTTTGCTAATTTACTGCATTACACGAGAATTACTGCAATACTTTTTATAGTTGTCATGGTAAGACAGGTCATAATTTTGCATAAGAAATATGTTCAGGAGAAAAAAGTACCCCTGTACACTGTAAATGTGGAGTTAGGGTTCTTCCACTCGAAGGAATATAATCTACTGCTCCGGTATGATATCTCTGCTTCTATCGAAGAGTTGTTCTGGGTTCCTTTTCTAGAATAAACACAAACCAAAAGAGTGATAGACACTTTACTTCCTTCTAAAAAGTGTAGCGTCTTGAAATTGCGAACGTGATCGAAAAGGTTCTTAGAAACCTTCACCAATTCATAGTGAGGACGAAAGCGCAGCACATTTTGTATCTTCATTTGAAGAAATAATTCACATGTATTTGTGTAACAATGATTTGAAGATCACTACCATTATCTTCAAAACTTCCTCTCCATTCCACCATCATAGCAATTACTATCACTATTATTATCGCTATCCCCACCATCACCACATCTGGTACTATTATCGTCACAACTAGGACAATCATCTTCACGACCTGTACTAGTACCGCATCACCATCACCACCAGCGTTAGCGTCACCATCACCATCACCACCACGATCACCATCATCATCATCATCATCATCATTATTATTCACTCTTCTATTGCCTCCTTCGCATATCTCTCTCATATCAGTGCTGGCGATTCACTTAAACACCACTTTCGCTGAAATTGGTTCCGCAAAGAAGAACCCATTTGTGGGCTAGTGCCTCTTCCACGCACGCACGGCGCGGCGCGGCGCGGGACCACGCTGCGCGGCGCTGCGCTTCGCGACGCACCGCGTCGCGACACAGCGGGTGCGAGGGCAGCGCGGCGCGGCGCGGCGCGGCGCAGCGCGCGGCGTGCGTTTATCGAGCGGGCGTGCCGGGCAGGAGCGCGTAATTATTTATGGCGCGGGATTACACAAGAAAGTTCGCGCTGGCCGGCCTCCGCGACTCGCGCGTCGCTGCTGCCGCTTCCCGCGTGCGCGCGCCTGCGTCCGCGTTTGCGTCCGCGTCTGCGCCCGCCTGTGACTGGCAGTACACATCCGCGGCGCGCCTCCACATGCCCGCCGGCCCCGGCAAGCCCACGCGCCCACCCCACCGGCGCCCGGCATAACAGGCGGAGTCCGCCGCCGGCCCCTACCGTACACACAGCTCGCGGCCACGCCCACCCTGACGTCAGAGGTGCCGCTGCCATTGGCCGCCGATGAGCCACTTCGCCAGCAAGCGCCGCGATGTTCCGCGCTCTACCTTGAGGACCGGCCCTTCCCTACACACCTATAAAACTAGCAAGTTTTACGAGCCTGTAATGAAGCGCGTGGGAACCTTCGCATGCAATTTGTCGGGTTGTGAAAATTGTTATTTTGTTATTAGTTTCTAGTGCGCTATCATCGTGATCATCTTAGAATCATACTTCTCGATGAAGACGTTTTAAAGCGCAAATTTTCCATGCTATTTGTTTGGGTCTTGACATTACCGAAAAGTCCGTAAGAGCGAGACGACGTGTATCAAGTATCTCGTACGTTTTTTATAATCTCATGATTGCCTAAAATATTCTCTATATTGCATGTATAACACTTTGTATCCGAACTCCTTCATTATTTATTCATTTAGAATTCCAATTACATAACAAGTATTATTTATCAGTTAAAAGTACGCCTGAGGGTTTCAACTATTCACGAGATCGATTCATCATACCTCCCAATGTTTTCGAAATATAGAAAATAAAATTTTATCTAAATCAATAAATATGGCTGCAAACAATGAAACTTCTCAGATTTTTCTGCCTCGGCAGAGCGAATGAGTCACATATATTTTCGATCTCATAATTATCCATGATTGAAAAGAATGAATAAATATGATTAATATTACCCTAAATTACACCCGAATACCTACGTAAGCATTTGCATTTTGCTTCCAATATTTATCACCAACAATGCTTGGTTCTTTTCTTATCCATCGCCTTTGCTTTTGTTTATGTCCCGATGATTTACTTTCCTTTCTTTCTTCTTGCTATCGATTTTTATGTCCTCTGTTTATTTCCGTGTCGGATATTCCGTGTGGTATCCAAGACACACAAGAAATACAAGTAACAATGTATGGAGCAAGATTGCCCTTGATGTTACTGAAATGCTGATCACAGAGGTCATTGAATTCTGAAACACACAATGAAGTGAAATTAATTAATTTGTTCAGAAACTTTTGCCTCATTCCTGCGTATCATATCGTATTTGAAATGTCTTATTCAATTCTCCTATTTGTGTAATCAATTGATACTACGCTCTTCCTTAATTAAGAAATCTATACATTTTATTCTTGAAAGTGATATAAAACAGTAAAACGGCTCAATTTCGGAATGTGTAGACACAAAGTACAAATCGTTGTGGTGCTATAATAGCAGAAACTCTCTCGTGGTATTTAAATTATTTGCCATTTGCAGACAAAAAATGAAAGATGTATTCTTCCATATATTTCAAACATTATCATTTTTATTTACGTTTTCTAAAGTGAAAATACAATTTATACCAAATGAAACCTTTTTATCTTATTTTTTTAGGATTGAAAAAAGAGTATAAAAAGAAAGCTGAATTGTCATAAAAATTGAATATAGTTTCTTAAGCGTCACTATTCTGCATATTTTTATAGCAAATTTTTGTTTCATTGAGTGACATCTGAAATGCTCGAAATTTAACTTTATTTAGAGAAAGAATTGAGTATCTTATTTGAGAGTATAAATGTGCAAAAGAAGAGTGTGTTAAATATTCACATACATATTAATCGTATTTTTTTCTATTTGGAGAAAAAATAAAATTTAATTTCCCCGAAGAAATATTTTACTTCATATTAGTTTTGTTGACAATTTTTTTCATATTTGAATGTCAGTATAGTTTCTAAACGAACTGAAACGGACATAATGTAGTATATCGTATTATCCTTGTGTAATACTGGAAAAATGTTAGTGTCGTCGATTTTAATTGTGTTGATAATGTTGCTGAAATATACTCTATTGTGAAACCTTTATTAACTAAAAAAACAGTTTTACAATATATTCATATTGTTAGCTCGTATAATTAATCTTAACTTTGCAAATGATATTAAGGCGCTAAGTGATGGAATCATTGCAAGGACATTTTCAACCGTTTTTATCGTCTCTTTTTTACTGAACGTCAGTGTACTCGTAATATCTCGTGGTATGCAGAGTAGTTACACGTAATGTTTACCATACTTTTCACTAAAAAGTATGCCAAACACCTATATGCCAGTCAGGTCCTGAAGTTGTAAAGAATGAGAGATGAAAAACCGGGGTACATATTTGTGATATTAGTCTTTTTGGCACGTCTTTTCACTAGTTGATATAATTTTATTTCAAAATTTATTGGAATAGAATGTGAAATAATCAAATATAGGAAACGAAGTTAGCAATTTTTGTGTCCAAGAACGCCATGAAACGAATAAAACGCGAGAAAAAGCATTGGTAATTAATAATTTCAAAATGTCTTTATATTATTTTATCTCTTCAAAACCATACAGATTTGTCAAAGAATAAAACACAGAAGCTAGCGCTCTTTAGCTATTATAAAGAATGTTGTCAATCAACTATTTGCTTCCCGTTACAGACTGTGTTGAAACTCTATTGTTAGCTGATGCATGCAATACAGGTAAATCAGTTTACGAATAGATTATTTGGCATTCAAGCTAATAGAATGAAAAATAAACTTTCTAGCAAAGTGTGGTATATTATGATCGCTAGGAAAACCGTCCACATTAAAATTTAATTTATTTTGGATCAAAGCTGTACTTTAATACATCTTAACTCATGTTGCAATCTCTCTCCCTCCCTCTCTCTCCCTCTCACTCACACATGTATGAGTAGTATGAACCTAAGAGCTCTCAATCTGATGCAATACTGTTTGTGACGTGAACACTGTTTTCACGTCCATGAAGCGATTCTGAGTCGTCACTGACTGTCCGTTCATATTGATGGTCCCGTTACGACAGGCACAGTGTTGACCTCATTCGGCTCACGGGTGGTTGGGTGGTGGCTGCCAACAGAGGTCGCAAGCCCTGGGGCAGGGGCGCCAACGGCGACGTCGGCGCAGGTGGCTGCTTCGCACCCTCCCGGTGATGGCGCTGTGTACCGCCAACGCCGCCCTCGCCACTTGTAATTACCTCCGGCGTTTATGGAGGCCGCCCGCCCCCACCCCCACCCGACGCCCCAACCGTTCCAAAACCCTCGCCCACTTGGCCGCTCGTGCCGCCGCGCACTCCCTCCGCGCCCGCCCGCGCCCGCCGCGCCGGCCCGTGCCCGCGGCCGCCGCGTGCGTCCACGTCCGACGCGCTCCTCCCGCGTCCCGCTTGCATGCCGTCTCTCCCCCAAACTTTTCCACCCCTGCCCCACAGGCCCCCGTCCGCCCTCCGTCCACATGCTCTCTCATCGCCCCACATGCCCCCTCCGCAGTCCGGCTGGGTCCTGCCCGCGACTCTCCCACGCCTCTACTCCCCTCTTGGTCCTCGGCTGCGTCCCGCCCGCGCCCAACCGGCGCCACGCCCCCATCTCGCCCACAGCTTCGCTTACTCATTGAGAAATTGCATGAAGAATTTATGTTCTTTCATGGATAACGAAGGAAAGCTCTAGAAAGCGGTCGTAAGTAAAGGATCCCGGTTTCTTTGTGGCGGCGCCCGTGAGAAAAAAAAGTGCCCCGCAACGTGCCGGTTTAGGTCGGTAGGTCTTCCTTATGTTGTGACGTACGGCCTGTGACAGATGCAAAGTTTGAAATGAGTGGAGAAAGAGAACAAATGTTATAGTACTTTCAACTTGAACGACGTCAAAGATGTTGATTTAATTTTAAATAAATTGAGAAACATTGTTTACTTCCTTGTTCATTTAACCAGATACGATTACTTATAGAACATTCAAAATTGACAATGTACAAATACAGGAAATTTTAAGAAGTAACCACTAACACACATTTTCCACGCGTGAATTGATTGGTTCCATTGGCACATGAATTTCTTGAGATTGCAGAATTCCTCGGACAAGAGTTTAGCGTAATTAGACAAGTATACATTTGTAAATATTACTAGACTTAAATTGATTTTTTACGTAATTCTATTGAAATATACCGCTGAATTATTTATTAATATCATATTTATCCATTTTAATACTATAGTGACTGATCTATTCCCTTTAAATTATGTTAGACTGAATGATGAGCAGTTTGTTTTCGTATTCAATCAAACCGTCAACATATGCTAAATATTGATGTACAGTTGTATTCTGGAAGATACGGGAGTTAAATTTTCATGAAAACATTTTAATGTATGTATGTATTTAGTATATATATATATATATATATATATATATATATATATATATATATATATATATATATGTGTGTGTGTGTGTGTGTTTTGTTACGCACAAAATACAGTGGCTTAAAAGCAGTGCGAGATTCTAGAGTGTTCCAACACCTATGCATATGAATTCTTCGTCGTTTTGCGCCTAAGGTTATAGATAGTACATCTGACAAAGAGTATGCTTATTCATTTGGTTGTCTGTGCACACTTGTGTCTACTTCCGTGTATGCAAATATAAGCTAGGCAAGACACAAGATTCAATTCGAATTAAGCAACCTGATAAAGACTGGGATGAAAGTAACATTAGTGTTTTTGGGTTATTAAAGTGATAGTAATGGCAATGTGTGGTGAATAAATGATCGTAACACGCGACTTACGCGTTGAACGAGGATATCAATTAATTGGAGTTTAACTCGTCGATTAGGAGGGGTTTACAGTCTATGAAGTAGAAAAGAGATTGCTTTTAGTTTTTTACACTTCGTTTTACCCACCAGATACAAGTACACTTTTCTGTATTATTAATACGTCAAGTATTTTTCTTATCCTTTTGGACCCTTCCATTAACATGTTATAAAATTTTAGTATTTTAGTTTGTCCTGTCATTTGTGTAAAGAGAATAACAGTAAATAAAACTGACCAAAATTATTTTTGTCGGATTTACTTACCTGTAAATGATATTGCTTAGGGATGGGCTGTTTTCTCAAGTTTGTTCTAAAGTCTGGCAGTTTTAAAAAGAATATGCAAGTGTAGGTTTCTTAACGAAAAAATAAAACCAAAGTTGGGTATTTCTTTAAAATATAATTTCCGTCCTTCAACTACATATTGAGTATATCCATTGTTATAGAATCACAGGCAATTCTCTTCTTTTCATCCAACTTTCTGTTGCCTTGCTTCTGAAACCCGGTCACCCCTTCTTGCTCCCTTGTCGGCCTCCCTTGCCAACGCTGCCACCACAGGCTACGCTTCGTCGAAAAGCTGTTGACAGAACGCGGTTCTGGCGGCGACGAGGGTATGTGGATGGTGCCGAGAAGAGAATGCAAGGGAAAGGCTTTGCTGGCTAACACGGCACAGGGACAGTTGACCTCAACTATTCTCTCTAGCTTTGCTGACTCACGTAGAGAGCTTAAGCTGTCACGCCATAATTCGAGGGTACTGAACACTACTGGTAACCCGGCGTCACGGCGTATTTTCTACGCGCATGGAAGCGTGAATAAATTGGAACCAATGAAACATGAAATTGCGTCATTTTCTTGCGCGTCGTTCTCCTTTGACGTATTGCGTCATGATGTATTACACCGATTTTGGATTCTCTGCGATCGACGGTTACTATATTACGTCACACATTGAGCAGTTGAATGTGAGGCAGCTAGATGACCTCGACGTGCTCACACATACTACATATTCGTTCTTAGAGCGAGTGTACGTGTCACGAGAACGTGTAATTTTTCCAAAATAGAAGCACATGTGTCAATGAAGCCTTTACGATTGTTAAGGAAACGACGAAGCGTTGAACCCCATTTTCTGTTGAAATGGCACAAAATGTTACACAGTGTAGAAGTTGTGGAGAATGAAGTGCAAATGGACAAAAACAGCACGAACAAAAGCAGCACGAACAAAAAGCACCAGAATAAAAAAGAGACGTTTGTGCGTTATAATAGTTCCCGATGGGTATATGAGATTGCAGCAATTAATACGTGATACAAACTCCTAACTTCATATGACATTCACATGTTACAATTTACATAAGCTACCTAACAGGATGTTTCACGCATTCCTGCGCAAATTCAAGGTAACTATCACAGGAAGGGCTGATAAGTAGTATATCGCAACAGGTCTACTAGATCATAACAAGAGACAGAACCTTGCGTCTTACATTTATTATTAAATCGAAAAACAAATACGCAACCAAGAATACACCACTTCTGAACAATTCGAAAAGGCAAGGTGGTTCCTTAGCTGCCTGTTTAAGATCGTCGAGAATTGTGCATATGTAATTAACCTCACACGTAACAACTGTAAACTGGTTCGCCTTCTAAGAAGTACTTTACGGCTACGATATTCAAATTGTCGAAAGCGCCCTGAGCATTGGCGCAGCCAGAAATGACTGTTGCTCTTCAACAACGCCCCTTTGCATTGGTGTGCTTGTTAATGAAAAATTGACAAAGCAAACACGTCGTCGGTTTGCTACATTCTCTACTTTCCCCTGATCTCACATAATGTCTTTTCATTCGCTGAAACCATACCTAGATATAACCACAATTCAGACGTCTGAGAAGATTATTACTGTCGCATGAAATGTCGTGCGGGACATTCATGTCAATGTTTTTCAGGATATTTCCGTTACCTTTACTGGCGTTGGCTCTTGGGCATATCACCCATCGATTGAAATGATTGATTTGTCTTCATAGCAGAGGAATGAATTTTCTGTAAGGTATGATATTATGACTATTATTAACAGAGAAATAGAGTGAGAATAGGTACATAAAATATGTAATTGTGTACCGTAATTTTAATTGAAAGGAATAAAATCGTTAGAAACGAAATGTTTTATAATGAATCCGAATAATCGTAAAAGTCCATAATTGTTAGCATTAATCGGCATACACATTTGCCTACTTCTATTAATCGTATAAAGTAAAGCATTGTTGTGCCAGTGCCAATTATATCGCTTTCCCTATTTTGCAGAACAGCTTATATAAGAAATATGCCTTGAAGGAGGGACACGTGTTCCGGGAAAAGCGGAGAGTGCATTGTTTTGCATTATGCACTACTTCCATTTGGAGAATATTATGTAAAGCTGAAATATGAAGCTACCAGTGTTACCTATTTGTCATGAAAAATGCCATATTGGTAGAACCGTCCTTTCACAACTGCGTCATGAGCTTTTAACGCCAGGAAGCAATTCATGACATTGCGTCTTGTTTTCGCTGTAAGTTCCAACTAAAATTCAACGGCAATTTGAACACATTTGAGAACGGTTAAAGAAAAAGTGGGGGAAAAGGTTTTTATAAGCAATAATTAAAGATGTTGTCATTGCCAACAATGTTTTTTAATTCAAAAGCAGCTTTCGATGGCTTAGCCATCATCATCAGTTGTCTGCTAGATGGAAGCCACAAAACGACTACTTGGGTAGTCGACTGGGGCAGACAACTGATGATGATGGCTAAGCCATCGAAAGCTGCTTTTGAATTAAAAAACATTGTTGGCAATGACAACATCTTTAATTATTTTAAAAATGCCAAAGATATCCTACCACAACACCTATATTTTATAAGCAAATTTTGCTGTCTCAAATTCTGTTATATGTTGCTGTGATATCTGTGAATAATTTAATTTGTTTGACGTAGAAAAGTAATTTCACACCCGTTATGGATTTTCCTGTAATTTTTACTAGATAATTAATTTACTACTTTCTTGAAAAGACTAATTTAATTTTAACATGTTTTGCGAATTGCAAGACCACTAAAAATTGACACAGTCTTTATCATACGAGGGCATAATGACATTAATTGGGCGGTGACTTTACACCTGAACAAGATGTATACAAATTACAATGTAACACCCAAAATACTAACATTGTAGTCTCAACTCTGCTCTTCTAATCCAACAGGCCAACACTATGCAGCGAGATTAAGCACGCAAACCAACAGTTAAAACTGCAACTGAGAGAAACAAATGTAACATTTTTTGAAATTCATTTTCTCTCAGCAAAACACTTTACGCGGCATCGTCTCCACAGGAACCTTGCTGGAAAAAATGCAGTCGGCAACAACTTTAAACAACACATCATCAACTTCAGTCGTACGCAGTCTCCTGCCAAAAATCCATCTCTTTCTCCTTCCTTACGTTCTTCACGCCCACCCTTATTTTGAACCTACTCACCTCCTGCTCTGATCCTTGCCCCGTTTCTCTCACTCCCACTAAAAATTCTCCTACATCTGAGGCATCCGTTTCCTCACAACCTGTCACTGCAAGGACACACTACTACCTTCGACCATGCACTCGAGGTAAAAATAAAGTAAATATATAGCAACCACAGTAAGAAGCAGTAGAAAAACATCCGTGTAGGTACTTACAAAAGATAAACGTACTGCACCATTATGTTCAATCCCTTTCAAATAAAACTGAGTTTATCTAAACAGGTACACAGAGCAATTCAAATCAAAGGGATGTGCTTTGCTTTACAGAACAATGGTTATTTCGTGATAAAATTAGCATTTTCCAAATTCCAAACATTTACCTCGCAGGCTATTATTTTAGAGAAAAGAAATCACATAAAGTTTCTGCATATGCGGTTCTTGCATTTACATTTGAAATAATATCGATTCTATTTCCGTGACGAAATGAAATGTGTATTCCGTTGAAAATGTTTTTACAATATATGTAGTACATCTTCCTACTCTAAAAATTATATTACTTTCCATCTACAGGCCTCCGACAAGGAGAGCAGTAAATTATATTACATTCTTAAAAACTCGAGATAAAACTTAACAAAGTCAGCAATCGCTCTTTAGAATTCATTGTTGCATCCGGAGAATTTAACATTGATTTTCCGTATAGAATCTTGCGAGAAAGAGTAGTTTCTCAACTTAATTATTTCCTTCAGTTTCGATACTGCAATAAATGTACCTACACTAAATTTTAAGAAGGCTATTGGTCAAATAATAATTAACAAAACAACTACTCGATATGAAATTGAAACGAAAGATTTAGGATACAGTGATCACGATGCACAAATTCGTAACATTATAAGAAATGCGAACACTGACACAATAAATAATACACGTATGAGTAGATTATTTACTAAAAGAAGAGGAAAATTAATCATCAATTACTTGCTGCAGAGACACGGAACGCGGTTTACAATACTGTTGATACAAACGATAAATACAATTCTTTTTTTTTTTCAACGCTTTCATTTCATTTTAAAACTTATTTTCTTCCTCAAAAGAGAAAATTAAATACTTCACGCAAAAGCAATTCTTGGATAACACAAGAGATTACAACATCATGTAAAAACAAACGAATTCTTTTTATCATTTCTAAGCATCATAATGTATCGCAAGGTTTCCTCCTCTACTTTAAAAAATACAAATCATTTTTGAGAAAAGTCATACTTCAGGTTAAAATCATGAAACATGAGCAAGCTTTTTTAGACTCAAATAATAAAACAAAAGCAATGTGGAATGTAGTAAAATATTCGACAACATCAACTAGAAACCTTGTAGATAATGTTGTTTTAAAAGATAACGATAGAAATGTGAACGATCCGGCAACAGTGGCTAGTCTCTTTAACAAATACATTTCGAGAATTGTTGCCGATCTCACTAAGGGTCTCCAGCCACAAAATTCAACATCAGATGTTTCCTCAAAAATTTTTGACACGATATTCGTTTCCGAAACTTCTTTTGATGGGATTCACAAAATAATCGGTAGACTAAAAAATAAATATTCGGCAGGTTTAGATGAATTTCCGGATTGTTTGTTGAGGGCTTGTGCGCCCGTGAGTATACACAAGTTAACTCCACACCAATATTCTTTACAATAAATAACCGTAAATGATACAATATCAGATTTTCAGTATGGTTCCGTAGTGACTAATAAATAGTAAATGAGAAGAAAACGGTTTCAATGAAGCTTTCAATCATTTCAAATGCACAGCTCTGTACTCTACTGAAAATGATCGGTGTGCCATTGACTGATGTTAAGGTTTTGACATTTTTAGGTTTTTCAACTCAGTCAACCCGTAAATGGAACGTCTATTTAAATTAATTGAACACTAAATTAAGTTCTTATGCTACACTTTCAGAATTCTTTCAAATTCAGTCACCCTACACACTGGTCGTTGTGTATATTTCGCGAATGTTCATTCCCGCTTGAGATATGGCATAATATTCTGGGGAAATACATCTTACATCTCCCAGACTTTTAGATTACAAAAAAATTGTACAAATAAGCAAATACCACCCACGTTATTCTTGTAAGTCTCTTTTTATCAATCAAGGTATCTTACCATTACCTTGTCTCTTTATATATGAATCATTGTTTTTTTGTCAAAAATTACTTACTTAAGGGCAGGAATATATTTTCAGAAAACGCCGATGTTTATAACCACAACACTCGACATAGTAACCATATTCATCAGGTGACAGTATCAACAGTTTTACTACAAAAAATGCACTTGCAATATATGTACATTATTTTACAACACCTTGCCAGATGACGTTAAATGATTAAATTCTATACAAAAGTTATAGTCCCAAGTAAAATCTTTTCTACTGCACAACTTTTTCTATACAATTAGAGACAATATCGTGCTTCCAAAAGGAAAGTAGTATTAATTTTAACAACGATATATAGTGTATTATTTACTATTTGGATTGTATAATTTTAAAGAACCTGTAGCAAGTATTGTACTTCAGCTTCTGCTACCCACCTCGATCAGGTTTCCGTCCAGTTTCCCTGATCCTTGAGTAAATGCTGCTATAGCCCCTTGTTTTGCTTCTAGACATAAATGTAACTTTAAATTAACTTCTTCCCGTAGCACGCCACAAACAGTTTTCATTTGTTTTTGACGTAAATAAATAAACAAAATAAATAAAACCAATTTTGGGATGTGCTTTTATTTTTTTAATATGTTTTTTAAAATAGTACCTACGGTCTTCTTGCATAAACCACTGAAAAGACGCGGACAGGAATTGTTATGGAGTTTTATTACTTTTTTGAGGGTAATGAGTAATCCACGTAGTGAAATTTTGAGCATTACAATAATTCATCCTAGATTAGAACACTTAAATTGTGAGTTAATCATTGGGGAGATGATGTTGAAACATTTAAGTGTGTTTCTAACTGGTAATTATTTAGAAATTTTGAGGTAACTGTTCTTGTCCCCTGTTGCATAGTGGCCTTGCCCTTGTGGTTCTGACATAGAAACCAACGCAAACGGACATTTGTATCATAATATCAACCATAACGTAAGTCATTAACCCAGAAAGGCTGAAAATGAGTCTAATAATTACTTTCTGTTAAAAAACACTCATATATGGTCGGTCCACAGGCAAAGTTACAGAACTAAAAAGTCGCTATTTTTTTAATTCAATGAAGAAGTATGTTTAGAATAATGAAATCCTAGTCTTCCACGGCCAGAGTAATGTACATGATCTTGGCTGTCCGGGCAGTTCGGGTGACTTAACTGTCCGGTCCGGGATGTTTAGTATAGTTATTTTTACTGGTCGAAATTTCATAACGATCGATCCGCAGACATCTTCTATCTAATGTTAAATTAATCTATGTTAAATTTATATGTTAAATGTAATGTTCACAGTGAAATAATCGCCACCGCTCAAGATAAAACAATTTTCCTAGAAAATGACGTTTGTATCGTGTTGCTTTTTTTGAGCACCGACAATATGTCATCCAAGGAACGGGTCTCTACCTAAAATGTATAGCAATATCGCACAAAGCGTGCTCGAGGAGAGCATTTACGCGCCTGGATCCTTCTCCACCTGACATGGCCGTCGCGCCAGCGACCCAGCGTTCCACCCGTGCACGCCACTGCCCCGCCCCGCCACGCCCCGTGCCGCACCGTGCCGCACGGCTCGCAGTCGACCCGCCGCAGTTCCCAAACGCTGGCGCGCTAGCCCGTTCAAGAGGGGTTACGTTGTTTTTGGAGGGATATGCGAACTTTTGCTTCATTGATTTTCCGGTGCTCTCCCAAACTGCGACGAGGCTTCGCTACAACAGCTCTGCTGCTGCTGCTGCTGCTGCTGCCGGCGGCGGCGAAGGGGAAAAAGGCAGCAGAGCCGCGACCAAGCAGCAGCTGCGGAGAGGCAAATGCGGATGATTCCAGCTTGCGTATGACGGTTCCCGTATAAAATATTGTGCGTGTTTTGTTCTCGGAAAGGTGATTGGCCGATATGAAAATTAACGTGCGTGAAGAGCACTAATAACCTGTAATGTAGTAGGTCGGCACCTCGCTTCATAATCACGAGGACTAAAAAATGGGTTTCTATTCAAATATCGGTCAGGAATTATACATACTGATCTGACTTTCTTAATCAAACCATTTTATAAGAAACACTTGTGTCTAGTATGCGAATAGATTTACCTTCGTTTAATATAGATTTTTTTTCAACATTATCCAAACCTAAGTCGTAGGCTTCCGCGGCCAGATTCATGCACATTATCCAAACTTATATTTAATAGTCTTGTGGTATTTGTATAAAAATCACTACTGGCGTACTTATTATTTCAAACTCTGTACTTTATTCATTCGATTTATTTATTCAATGAACAGCAAAAACTAAATGTGACTTGGGAGCGAGAAGTACCATCTGTGCACGCTTTTTTTGAGCTTCAGTATCTAGTCCCAACATTTTAACAATAAATAGTTGAATAACGAATAAAAGTTTCAAAAAAATCGAAGTTAGCCAGTTTTGAAAACTAGACATATTTGCTCCCGAGTTATAGAAAACTTATTTTCATCGGTAATAGAACTGATTTTTTTTTTATTTTTGCTAACAAAATAATGGCGCCTCCCCGGCTCTACTCCTACCTCTACTAGCAATAGATAAACTCAACAAAATGTGCGCATACTGAAGCTACAGAAGTACAGAAGCAAAACAAGGTAGTACAGACAAAAACCTGAGCGAGACTTCCTGTATTTGTGTGGCTTTAGAAATGTCCATTACGAGATAGAAGTAATTGGCATTCGAATCAAGCGATGCACGTATAATAAATTTTCAATTATTCAATTTCTGCTATGAAGCAGGAAAATAAAAGTTTTGCTGGCACATTTTTCATTTTAGGGTTTTGGAAATCTCATTGAACTATTACTTTAAGGTCATTAGATACGCAATCTATTCTGTGCCCTCCAAAATAAGTTATTATTTGTAATTATACTACCGACATCATTCACTTAACGCACACAAATATAAAATAAGTATATCAAAAAATATATGGTTCGGAATGCAATATAATAAAATTATTAACAAAATATTTCAAGAACTAAAAACGAAATTTGTTTTAATTAAATGTTTGTTGATAATCTTTCCTTACTAAAGCCCTCGCAAGGCTGACAAACAACTGAAACTAGAAAATAAATGAAATAAACCTGATTGGGCCATAAGCAATTACATTTCTTCGTAAACTGCCAAACAGGTATTCTCAGCCTTTCCTCTCTCTCTATCACAACCCAATCACAATATTGCGTTGGAGCCTGACTCCCCATCCCTAGAGGCTACCCCATAGTCCGCCTCTTAGCGGTCGCACCCCACCGCTCAGTACTGCTGCGCTGCAACGCGCCGCACCGCGCAGCCCCACCCCATCCGTCCCGCCTCACACGCCTCGCCCCCGCCCCGCCACACCCAAACCCACCCCCCACCCAACACCCTCCCCACCCCACCACCGCCCCAACACCGCCCTCCTTTTTCCCGCGCCCCTCCCCACCGCTCGCGATTCTCGCTACCCATCTGTCCGCCGTTGCCCTACCGCTACACTACCGTGTCCTTCTCCCACTCTGCCCCGCATCTCCCCCTTTCCGCTACGTCCCGTTCCACCCCACCCGCCATGCCCCGTCCCAGTTGCGCTTGCTGCAGCCGCTGGGTTGCGTAGCGTCGGCGGCCGGCCGGCAGGCAGCCAGGCTGGCACGGCGGCGCGGAGTAGGGATTATTTCGATGAGCTGAAACTTGCATGGCGCGCTCGCGTCGAAGGCGTAATCTTCTGCGAAGTGCGTCATCGTCGATGAGCGCGTGTGCGCGCGACGGCAAAATCACTGGCGCATGGGCGGCATGTCGACGCGGGATGATTTGAATGCCGTCATCACGCTGCGGTGGCCCGGCCCGGGAGAGGGAGGTCGACGGCCGTATAACGAGTACGTCCGAGAAGTTGATGGGACGCGATGCCTGAAAATGGCACACGTGTTTTTTATGCCCGTGATTTAAAGCCGAGGCGGGTATGAAACGTGAAAATGCCGTGATTTTTTGCTGTCTGTGTTTATGATTTTCGTAGTTTCTATGCGAACAGAGAGCGTTTCTGAGTGGTCGGAATCAAACGTACATTGGTACGTTTGCAAAGTTCTTATGAGAACGAGCATAATCAAAATATATGTTTAATAGAAACTGTATTAGCAACAAATGTAGAATGAAATCGTTATATCTGTTTACCCTGTAAGGTCTGTTAACTTTTCACATCGAGATAAAATTTTTGTGTCATCTTAATATGTGAAGATGGTGTTCTCCTGTTTAAATTAATTAAATTAACATGGCTAATGCTCTGCTCTGACTAGTGGCCCACGCTATTACATCAGCACTAATTATCTGTTTTGTCAGTTTCATTAAAAGTTTCTTCAGTTCGTAGGCAATAAAAAACTTTCCCGAACTTTTCTGACACGCATCCATTTGTAACACTGTAAATCATGTTGCATGTTCTTATTACCGAACCACGTGCAGAAAGTTTGGACAGATAATTAAGAAGTACAGATTGTAGGCGTTTGTTAAAATAATGCATCGTAATATATTGATTTATTTTTCGATGGCTTCAAAACAGGAAAGCAATTCGAAATATAATAAATATCATTAGCCTAAACTTCCGTTATTCCCTTTGTTAAAGTTGAAGAAATTATTTATAAAATGTCTAATCGCTGATAAAATTAATCCGAGTCTAAAGTACCCTAAAATGTACTTCGATACTAACGAATATTTTCATAACATCTGTTTGTAGAGGAAGAGTACATAATTTTGAAAGTATCGCTTCAAAATGTAGGGTAAATCTTGGTAGCAATAACAATACTCGTAGTTACGAGGAATATTTCGGCAATGGAGTTTCTCAGTCCGGATGGTGTATAGTAGTCACTGTATTAATTTAGTTATTTTCCACTCTCAACGACACCGCTGATTTTTATTACGTGAAATAGTGTATGAAAATCACAATATACAATAGTGAAATCTTTCAAATATTTGCCTTTTCATGCTGTGTTTTCGAAGAGTATCTAAAACTGGTATGCATCTTACATAGAAGTTCATTTAAGTGTGTATGTTGTTAAGTTGCGCTATTCAGTTGAATCTACATATCTGATCTTTCTTTATTACTCGCTTTCTTGTTAGTTATGCATATAGCAAAGAAATTTTTATCTTATTGATTTAGGTCTAGAAATAATTATTAATATATCATAATATAAGTTATCTAATTTACCTCTTTAGCATAATATAATTAACGTACTCTGCCGTGCAGCCGTCAAGGTTGCAGAAACAATTAAAACATATGCTGTAAAGCATTTCGAAAAAAATCGAAGATAGAATTTTTGTGCAGATAGCTTCTTCAAAAACCGAATGCAAGGGCGGATGCGAATTTGTGTGGTAACTTTAAAGAGTGTACGAGAGCCTTTTGCCTTCATCAAATAATTCACTTGTTACGGAGAGAACACGTAAAGTTCTTCACCCCATAAACTCTTACATACCATAAAGCTGTTATCACAGTGTGCATTCGCAGGGGAGGAACAGCCAGTAAAGTAGCGAAAAGCTACTCAAACAAGTGGCGTCGGCAATCGCAGATAAGAGCGCCCCATCACTTCGGATGCCGCAGCTGCCGTCACTCGCGGCGTCCTTCGCCGCAACGCGGGGCGTGAGACTTCTCCCTCTGTCTCTCTTTCTCTACCGCGCCAAGGCATGCCATGTCATGCTACGCTACGCCACGCCATGCCACGCCATGCCACGCCATGCCACGCCATGCCTCGGCACACATCGCTCCGCCACGCCCCGGGAGCTCCGCTATGCCTTCCTCAGCCCCTCCACGCCTTGCCACGCCATGCCACACCTCGTCCTGCCCCACCACGCCCCACGCCGCTACCTCGGCACGTCACGCAATCCACGCCTCTCCACGCCCTTAACAGCACCCCCTCCCCTCTCGCCCCCCACGCTATTACGTTCGCCATGTCCGTCACGCCCGCCACGTCACCTCACGCCACTCCAGCCACGTCACACCACGCCACGCCAAGCCACGCCACACCACGTCACACCACGCCACGCCACGCCACGCCACGCCACGCGACGCCACGTCACACAAGCCCCGCCAATCCGAGACACGCCGCGACACGCCACGCCACACCGTATGGGAGGCGCAACCGCTGCCGGCGCGGAGCGGCGCGGAGCGGCGCGGCGGCTCAGCAAACTGGTCGGCGCTGATTTCCGCGATTGGCGCGCCCCGGGCGTGAAAGGAAGTCGGGGCCGCGGAGAGCGGACGCAGCCGGAGTTAATGAGCTCGGGGGGAGATGAGGCTCGTAAATTGTGGATTGGGAGGAATTATACGAGGGGTAGCCGAATTTTCAAATGCCATATCAGGGAGTGGGGAACTACGGACACAGAAAGTTCTCTTCGTTTTCGAATCCAATAAAGAAAGCATCTAAAACTTCATACTCAGAATAATATTTTTACTATAAATATTATGTCATTTTCTCTTTTCTTGCAATAACTTCATCTGGTTTCGTTATAATTTAATCTTGTGAGAGCATGTCATTATTTAAGAATTGAAGTGCAATAATGTATAGATATTATTAAATAGAGCAGTCAGAGGTATGATTTTGTGAAAATCAATAAGATAACATCTATTCCATATGTTGTTTATAAAATCGTGTTTCCCAAGAAATGTAAATATTTCTAAAAAACTATACTGGTGTGAAAATTTGAAGCCTTGTGAATGAAGTAAGTACTGTACATAAAATATATCGTGAAAGTTACAACAAGAGTATCTTCATTTCAATATCAATTTTTTATTGCGTTATTTATGAAAATGTGTGTGTGCTGCCCAGAACGTAGAATATTTTGTATTTACAGTTGTATTTTCATTGTGATTCTAGAAAGAGCGAATGCTACTTTCTAATCGGTCGTATGTATGTTTTATATTTAATCGTCTTGCTTACATGTATTACCTTAGATTTACGTCACTTCGGTATTTATGCGGGTGTTGTAAGAGAATTGTCAGAATGTAAATGTGTTGTACATGATTTAATCCCGTAATGACTGAATCGACCTACTTATCACCCCACGTAAAAACGCGATATCTGGTGCTCGGATCAGCGGAGTACTATAAACCAAAGGGCACGTTCCTCCCCGGCAGTGAGGATAATGCCATCCGTCCCACTCCGTTTCCTCCTTGCCTGAGCCCTCGGCCTGGTCCGGCCCGGCCCGGCCCACCTCGCACCTGACCCTTTCCGACCCACGTCACCTCCCCCCAGCCGTCGGGACCCGTCACGTCCCGTCGTTCCGTTTCTGCCCCCGACGCCGAGCGGTCGTGCTCGCGCATGATATAGTCATCTCGCATGTCTCTAACTCTTGCTGTTCTCTTTTCTTTGCAGGTAAGTGTGGGAGCCGCGGCTTTGCTGGGTGGTAACGTAGCGATGCGGCCTGCGTGGGCGGCAGCGCTGCTGCTGCCGCCGCCGCCGCAGCTCCACGCCCACCCACGTAAGCGCGCTCCAGCGGCGCCGACGCGACTCCCGGCAGGCAGCCCTGCGCCACGGACCGCCCTCGCCGCCCGCGGGGCAGGGGAGAGTGGGGGTGGGGGCACGCTTCGCAGCAAAGCGGAAGTGGTAAACAGAGCAGTGGGAAATATCTGTGGAATCACGTGTTAATGAGTGGACGAGTTGAGTCCCGCCCTCAAAATATCCTGTGGGCTAGTGCCGCTTTCTCCGAACATGCTCATGATGCGTATTGGAAAAGGGAGACCAGATAAGTCCGGAGGGGTTCTTGAAAAGTTTTATGCTTTTGAAGGATTTATAATTATTTTGGGCAATATCTATAATATGTAAATATATATCAAAACTTTTCTTAAATTAGAAAATATGAATAAAGTTCATACAATTTTAGAAACTATCCAATATAAACAATTACAATACTATGAACATGTTAAAAGAATGAAAGAAAATAGAATTACAAAAATTATTTTAGAGTGGACTCCTGTGTGTCAGAAGACAAGAGGAAGATCTAAACATAGCTGGTTGAGAGAATTTAAGGGACTTTTGAAAGAGAAGAATTAACAGGCCAGAATTATGAATAACGGGACAAGTGAAAAAATAAAATTAAAATTATAATAAGTGTTACAATTTTTTGGTAACAGAAAGTTGTTTATTAACAATGTAAAGTTAATGTAAACAATGTAAAATAAGTCAACTCTTCGTTACATTTTGTTACGTTTCATGAACGAAACACATTCATATCCTGAGGTGTATAGAACTGTATATTACACCCACACATACAATTTTAAAAAAAAATAAAAAAAGCATTTAATCGCAATGTAATCGTTATGAGAACAAAGAAATCGGTTTACAAATTTTAAATTATAAAGTGTAATAACTCAGCACAATATTTACCATGTCGTAAAACGTTTCTACAGAAATTAATTTTATATTGTAGGTCACACAAAAATCATACAAATTTCATAATATAAGCTATTCATTTCTCTTAGTCCTTCTTTCCACCAAAAAGTATATTATCTAATTGTTAACTATTATACGAACCAATGGCACAAAATAGCATTCACTTTTAAAACCGAATTGTGTTTCAGACATATTACATTTCGTGTTTAGAAAGCTGATAAGAGCGCGTATTTTACTCTAATGCTGAATTTTTGCATCGCACTTTTTGCAAGAAAGTACATTTCAAACTACAAGAATGGAATATGTGACGTTTTGTTAGCGTTTGTAATGGACTTATTTACGTGTACTTACAATAGGTGCATCTTTCATTTACACGAACATATTTTGGTATCATTGACTTTCTTAATACTCCCTATTTTGTGTTTAATTGCTCGTGACATAAACGTGTATGTTGCTGAGGACAGGTAGTGCATTAATAAATAGCCCCAAATTATCATATCAATTTTCATATTTCTCAAAAGATCATAGCTGGTGTATTTGGAAAACAACGATCACTCGCTTAGCGAGCCGTTTACTGGGAGGATTAGATACTCGGTAAATGAGCTAATTCGAAGAAATAGCACCGTAGAAGTTAGCATAAATTAATCCTCAATTTATTTCAAAAGAATTAAAACAGTAGTATTTAGAGAAGTGTTGATTTAAGCAATGGATGCAATAGGGTTTTCACTTGGTAACGACGAATGAATCGTGCTGAAAGTTTTTAGTATACGGAAATTAATTCAAGGCAACACCATTCAGCCATTTTTTTAGTCAAGTATTTAAAAAAATATGTAACAAAAAAACGAGAAATATTATTTTCGATTAAACGAATTTTGAATAAATTCGTGTTTACGTGTTTTATTAATTTGTATGTTTTACGTGAATTTGAATGTTTCTTGTGATAATTAATTTCACGCTATGCATCATGACAGCGACAAACGTGAGAAATACAGCAAAGCTAATTGAAAAGAAACAAGTTACTCTGGAAGAGTCATGACAACAAATTTGAACAACAGCTGGAGATGTTCTGGTGTGTTGTGCTAAAATTCCCTTTTGTTCTAACATTTCGTTCATAAAATTGAAGCAATTTCACAATTTCCTTGGGAATTAGTGTCAGAAAAAATCCATAAAACTTTACATTGAAAAATTGATATTTAATACCTCTTTACAATGAAGTGGTGTAAGAGATAAGCGAGTGTCTAAAAACAATAGGAAAAGATAAATTTGAAAGAATACATTGATATTACATCCCTCATTTTATGTGCATATTTTGAAATTTTTTGAACTTGTTTAATGGCTTTAAATACATTTATAAGTGTGAGTGCTGTACCTTCTACTGAGAAGACAATTCGTGGTTATATTTATATTGTTTAGAACGGTAACATGATGGACATGATCGGAGGTGAAGCAATTTCACTTCTGGTCTTACTTCAACTAATAAATGATTGATAGACTATAATCATATATACAGTGCTCTGCAAAATTCATGGAGACATACCAATGTACTGATATATATTAGTATCAATATTCAATGCTATTTACATATAATGAAAATACGACAAGCCATTAAAAATAGCACTGCCGCGAAATAAGCCTGCATATACTTCAGCGCAAATGCACGAGCACGCTACGATGTAGTTGGAGCGAGAAAAGGATGTCGTTTTTACTGGAGATGTGTAATATTTCTTACAGTCAAGTTCTTTAAAACATTAAAATAATCTGCCTTCTTTTTTAAAAAAATACACACTTTATACTATTTTTCAGTAAGTTATCCTATGTTAACGTTCAACGAGTATTCAAGTTATTTTTGCATACCTCTGTTGGAACTCTTTCTTTCGTTGATAGGAATCTTTTGTCCTCCGATCGAGAGATGCTTTACAAGAGGGATTTAAGAAGCAACCAGCTCACTTTTTTAAATGCGGTCTATAATTTATTTCTAGAATTGGGGTTATATTTTAAACGAAGGAAGAAATGTGTGTAGACTAGACCAGTCGTGACTTTGCTGTAATTACGGTAGTGTTTTTTCTGTATATGATGTATTACGTTGCTACACACGTGTGTTTTATCTGAAAGACAGACATCGGGAAATAATTCATAATTTCAATGAAACTTGTTTGGGGGTCAGTGATACATGAAATCCTTAGAATACTATTACACAGCTAGGCATTATGTCATATGTCATGTGGTATTATTCCCTGTGTTATAGAATAGTGGATAACTTAATACATAAACGTTTCCTACACTCTCGTTTTCGTTCTTCAAGTTGTCCAAACCCGTGATTGTAGTTAATGTTTGGCAGACGCACAAGTACGAAAATGTTCTCAAACTTTTCGTAATGCAGGGTAAAGATCAGAACTCCGACGCTTTTCCCCATATGACATTAAAGTGTTTTTAATTTTTCAAACATTGTCGAATTATTTGTACACCTGAACGCATTTTATAATTTTCCATGTAATATAATTTGTAATATAAAAACGTACCTGGATGGCCGAGGTGGCTAGAGCTTGTGCCTCAGAGCCACGGTCTGAAAGGTTCGAGTCCCGCCGTGGGCATGGTGGTTTGTCCCTTGTTCTTCATGCATGTGTTATCGTGGAAAGCCTTGTGAATCTGCTGACCACAGAACGAGAATCCCGCAAAGCCCGCCCGCGTGTCTAGTGCAAAGGTTAATATGAGTCCCCGTGAGGGACATAGTGGGAAGAAAGCTTGTTGGGTAGTTTTGTATTCAAACTTACAAATACTGTTGCATTGACAATATCAGTGTTTCAGAAATACCAAATTTTAGAATAAGAAAATGTGTACTCTCAGCTTTTTGATATTAATTTCCATTGAATATATGTAGTAAAAATTGCTAGGACATTTTTTATTATCTCAAATAGTTTCTTGTGCAAAATACTACGATAGTACTTCATTTCATCACAATCAGAATTATTTTTTAAAACTTCGTCACAGCGTCACTCTATCAAGACGAAGGATATCTGTGTTGTACGTTCCAGTTCATCCGACCAAATATTTTGTGTCCCGAATGTACTCAGTGGTCTAGACGGTCAGAAAAGTTCCTCTGGAATTTGTGTTCCCTAACCGGCGTGTTCCAATTATCGAGAGGATTACCATTACGGAGCGCGTGTCCACCTAACAGACCTTGTGTCTACGTGGTTGTTAGCACCTCAGATCGCGGCAAGCGGGCTACCCCACTGGCTCATTCCCAGCATACCTAGGCTCCATGCCAGTTTCCCCGACGAGCATTGTAATGAATGGGATACTCTCTTCGCGTGGGTTGCATTCAAGAACGATGCGAGATGACCCGTGGTACAGCGGCCAGATCACTTCTCTCCAACCATAGGACCAGGATTGAAATCGCTATTACTTCACGTCATATTATTGTTGGGCGACGAAACGTATTCGAGTTTTCGTGAAGTGCTGGCGTTTTATCTTCTTAATCGTACATAGCCATTTACTTCATATTCAGAATCAACATTTTCTTTGATTCATTCATTCTGTTCGAATTCAAACTGTTCAATCGTATTTTTATAGAAGCATAAGTATCATTCGTGAAGACACTTGAATAATTGTAAATGTTCATGTAGATAAGTGAATAATACAAAATTGTATCCAAAAAAAAATTTAGTCAGCCAGATATATTTTGGAGTATTTCTTTCTTCCTTCAGTGGCTTCTAGAATTCTGTGCAAAATTATGTTTTGTATAATTTATCATACATGATAAATTGAGAATACACAATAGAAAAACTACTCAAAACCATTCTGGAACTAAACATAAAATTATAAAATTGACTCACAATAACTTTTTTATTATTTGTTAGCTCATTTATTACACATGTGAAGCCAATTACAAGACACGGTGTTGTTAGTTTAAAGGCTTTTCACTACACCTTTCAAGGGAAAGGGATTCTTTTCTCTCTTTCTTTCTCGTTCGCTCTATATTCCTCTTCTCTTTCCCCATTTGTTTCCATTTCTTTCTTTTTCATTCTCTTTTCCTCTCTCCCTCTTGCCCTTTGGCCCTTTTTTCTCTTTCTCTTTCTTTCTTGTTTTCTCTTTCACGTTCTCTCTTCTTCTTTCTCTCTTCCTCTTTCTCTCGTCCGCTTTGTCTTCCTTCTGAGGCATTTATGCGAATTAACAGCACTTATGTGAATTTGTGTGTATAATTTCATTTTCCGTGCCGCCTCACTCCCAGATTAAGTACAAATTATGTCATCTAATACTTCTTTGTGACACGCCACACTAGGACATTATTGAATTAAGTCAGCTTCATATGGAGGCTCAAATCATTGGAGTAAACTCTGAAAATAACAAACAAAACGTTGTTTTGTAAACAGATTTAACGTATTAGTTTGTATAATTTACGCATTACTATGAGCAAAATTGCAGACACCTCAGCGGATAAAGAGGTAACATATATTGAAATGTGCATTGTGTTGCAGAAATGAAGCTGTACTATTCAGAGCGACGAAGTGCCAATTTTTGACAAGTTATGGAGGGAGTTTGGAGATATAACAAAGATTTGATCATTGCTATACTTGTACTTTTATATTATTATGTAAAGAAACTGTTGTAAATAATTAATAAAAAATATAATGTACCATGGACTGTTATTGGCTATTAATGGCTTGTAGTAATATTAAATTGTATGCATGGGTCGTTTCTTTACAATTTTTCAATAATACTGTCCAGAGGGTAGATTCAATGTCATTATTGCAGATTTATTCAATGTCATTATTGCATATTTTAACCGGAAAATTATAAGCAAAATACCTATACTTATTATTTAATTTTAGTCAGTGATTCTGTTTGAAGGAAAAACTATTGTTCGTTATCAGCATTTGTGTTGGGAATAAATGACGAAATGTAAACACAGAACACACATTGTCCTTGGAATTCAAATTAAAACTAAATTAATAATTGTTGTATCATAAGTGTAAGTGTTCCTGAAGTCTAATGTTTTACTATAGGAAGTACCATTTCATCAACGTTTAATTAATTTAACAAATTTGTAAGACAACTGAATCGCTAAATAATAGCCATCTATGAGTCTTGAAAGTAACTAAAACATTATTTAGAAATATATCCACGACCATACGTGATAAACATTTTTGAGTACATTCTACATAATTTCACGAACAATCTACGTTTTGCATTCTAATCACATACAAGATGAATCTGAACTCGTCCTACAAGCTCGCTTTCGAAAGTGTCTGGTATTTTTAAAACAGGGGATCAGATCGTGCCTTTCATTGTAGTGAAGCGGCCCACTGGGACAGTGTTGTTGATGTCAGTTCCGCTTTGTCAATGGCCTTCAATAGCACATGTGTTGCACCTTAGTGAAGCGAATAAGGATGGAGAACATTAAACAATACGAACAATCGTCTTCGCAGAGTGCATTTTTGAACACACATTCAACTATTTCAGCTTTAGTTCCACTCAGTATCAATTTCTAAATATGGCCAATAGAGTTCAAGTTCACCTCGTATATTTGGAACACGCTAAATATGTATTTCAGATTGCCAAATCTCGAGGGAGAATATTTGATACAAGAGCCCTGTGTTTTTAAGATTCGTATAAACAATTCTGAACATTGTAGAACTTGAGAATTTGTTATTTTTGTAAGTTTATTTTGTAAATAGTAACGGTGTTGTAGCAGATTCTCCCACCAAAATAATTTTCGTTAATTGCAACTTTTTTAGGGTTTTGATAAGTTATTACCTGAGAAGTAAATTCTGATGGCGAAGAATTTATAAAACGTTTACACAAAAGCTTACTCTCAACCTTGGAAACGCTACTTTGTTCCAATAAATAATATACTGTAGGAGTGTTAAGGTTGCGGGCAAGGTAACAAGCTTACTAAAGCTCGAGGGCACTGCCTCCCGTGAATGTGCACGAAATTTAAAAGAAAAGGTTGTACAAATTCCTTCGTAAGAAACTGGATACTCCATCCATGACAGTCTCCGAAAGAAATCAGAAAACAATTATTGCTCAAAATTTAGCTAAATTAATTCCTATTTTCTATTTAAAAAAAGGAAATGGTCCGTTAAAATGAAACCAGTCGGATTTCATATTCTCATTTGAGAATAAAATTTTCAAAAATTGAGTAAAAAGTACCTTTATTTTGTAATTCTGTTTACATAAGAGTGATATAAAGACACGAACTTTCTACGGTTAGAATAGATGGTTTAACATATAAATATTTTTGTCTGTTAAAAACGCTGTCCGTCCGTAAGAGTCCATCTGTCTGAGAACGGTCAAATTATTTCCGTCCGAGACTTGTTAATTTATTTCACATTATTGCTAAATACAATAAATAACTTAATTATTTAGTAACACAACACAAAACGAACAAAAAAACATATTTCTGTCACATAGTGAAAATGCCTATATAACGGAAAATGTAGTAAAAAAATTAACTCAAATTTCCACTTGTTCTTGCGAAGCATGGGCAATTCTTGATCCCAGGTCCTTAAAGACCCAAAGAAGTCAGCCTCTAATCAACAAATAACTTGCCTATTGCAATCTTTACAGACTCAATGTCAACTCAAAGCCGTAGAAAATAGATATACTGGTAATACCATCATACGAGAAAATCCAAGAACTTGTATTTATGCAAGGAGAATAAGGGATAAAAATTGAATTTTTTTGGATCCCATCCCATCCTATAGGGCAATTGCTGGCAATGGGAAAACTGATAAATCTTCATAAATTGCAACATAATTTCTAAGCTTTCATTCTCAAATTACAAAAGACATTAAAATCTCTTCCAATCATCCTGTTTCAAATATTGGGACTCACAATGTGAGTTAAAACCGTCAAAACTACATCTAATTAGGAACTCTGTACTGGATCCATCCCTGCCGAAAATATGCCTTAAAAGAAGAGAACAAGTTATCATCAAGGTTGGTCAGTTTAATCTAAAATATTGTTACGTATTCAAAAATTCCGACCCAGTACCATGCTCTTAATGTGGTGCAGCAATATCTACACAACACCTAATCCTAGAATGCCCCGGTATTGCTTAGGAAATAAACCTATTTAAATTAGAGACTTATACAAATTGCTCAGCTCTGCAGACGCGTGTGCTAAAGTACTGAAATTGCTAGAACTCAAGTAAAATATTGTAATATAAAATTTGATGTTAATGTAATACAATCACGGGGAATAATATGTGATATAATGTTATACATTGTCATGTATGTATACTGTATTGCGGTCGCTGATGACCTGTGTTAAAAAGCAACCATAAATAAATAAAATGAAAAATATCAGTTATAAGAAATGAAGACTATAAACATAATATAGTTCCCGGTTATTGATAGAAACAAATCTAGCAAAAATATTCGTATGAGGCCACTATTCACTACCTCGCGCCGCTTCAGCATGCGCATGTACACCGCTTTCTGGATTTGAAGAGGAAATTAGTGCGGAGTCAGGGGAAGATGCCCGTGTCTGTAGGAGCACCCGGCTCCTCAGGCGAGCAAGAATCTCGTGCGGACGCTGTTTGACGTGTTTGGTGTACGTATCTTTATTGGTGAGCAGCCTCTTTTGGTATGTACTTTCTGAATTTCCGTGGAAGACATATATGCGCAATTGTAAAAATTGGGTAACTTCTAATCTAGCGAATGGAACATTAAAGTATTTGGTGACGTCATTGTGTGTGGTCATCAAATATTTCGGTTTCAATCTGGTGCAGGGAAATCTGGCCATCTCTACATTGTAGATGGTGATGTCACCAGAGCAGGATTTTTTCTTCCTTCCATGACTGTGTAGTTGTTCTCTTACTGCTGCCTAAGAAAGGATAACCCCGGATAAGATGGTAAAACGTTACCTAAATCCACATTACATATGAATAGTTAAACTATGACTTTAACGTAAAAATAAGATTTTTGAAAGCTTTATTGGTCCCCATCCCACGACCACCACCACTACCACCCCTCTATAGCCAAAAACCAGCCAGTGTTCTATTCTTTAGTTTTTTGGAGACTTAACATTATTGTATCTAATTGAACAAAATGTTAATATCAAAAAGTAATTTATACCATAAAAAAAGCACTTTTTGATATTTTTTCGCGAAATTCAAACGCAAACACTATCTTTTTTTTAAATATAATATGTGTACTGTCTTAGAACCTTGGAACATGCACGAAAAAAACCTGAAATATGCACGAAAATTTTTGCTGTAAAAGTGGTGGTGGTGGGAGGGCGCTAAGAAACCTATCAAAAATCTCATTTTTATATTGGGGGTTATAGTTTAACTACTCAAATGCCATTAGCTTTATAGGGAACATTATCTCAGCTTATCCATGGGAACACTTTGTTGTTAATGCTTTGAAGATCGCGAAAGGTATTGTGAAAGAAAATAAAAATAAGTGTATTGTACAACTTAGAATCAAATTCAAAGAATAGTTGTACATTTTGTTTGTGAATTTTCCCCTTCATTTTGTATTTTACTCGGACGTGAGGTTCCAATTAGTAATATTACTTTAATACTTAATCACACTCAACGCTAACAGCATTATAGATACTTTTGATATAGGCTATTAAAATAAGTGCTCTACAGTATCTTTCGTCAATTTAAATTACTGCGACTACTTCACTCGTTAAATTAAAACCAATAATGTTTAACTACACATACAAAATGCTCCAATCAAAGCCGAGTATTTCAAAACGTTAACCAATTTTTCTATCACCTTCTCCTACTGGCCCGTCATATAATGTGACTCATCTATCATTATCTTCTTACATCGATCGCTATGTCGATGTTCAATAAAAAGTCTGTATATTATAATGAAATACATAATAACAATATTCTATATATTATAACATGAACTCTTTGATTTTACCATAGTTTCAATATTTGGAGCATTTTGGAACTCTGTTGGACATAATTTCACTCGTGAATTAGTCCTATTAAATACCACTCGTTCTTGGAAAATTGTCAGATAAATCCCCTCCTCGCTTCGCGAGTCGGGGATTTATTGACAGTTTCCAAAGCATTCGTGGTGTTACCTATGATAAAATTGATTTTGAAAGTCATGGTTTCAAAATCAATAATGAACTAATGGTTCAACAGAATGGCACACCCCTTCTCCTAGTAAAGTTTTCTTGTTTTCTTGGTGTGGACTTGTTTTCGATCCTGTCCCATTCTCTTGCCAGCAAACATCTATCCACGCCCACAATATATTTTTTTTACTTTTTCTCAATTCTTCGGTTTTCTAATAGTAGAAACGAAATATTACTTTAAGAATATTAAGAAACAGTAAAACCTCGTCATAAATGGCCATTTTTATTCAAAAATTTTAGCTGTTTTTAAGAAAATGGGGTTTAAGCGTTACTGTTTGGCGTTTAAGCTCTTTTTCATAGATATTTTTTGAATTTTCGAAAAACTTAATTTTGAAGTTGTTTTAGAAAAAATGGCGTTTAAGCCTTTCTGAAATGCGGAAAATGCGGAATCTCAATTTAACAGAAAACTGATTTTGAGTTTTTGAGAAACGACGTTATTTAAAGCACTAGAATATATATATA
>BOPP01000002.1:23232128-23258288 GCA_017312745.1 Gryllus bimaculatus
TATATATATATATATATTGATAATGAATAATGTGAATTAATGTGAAAAAATTGTCGCTAATAAAAATATTCACGACGTGAGCGACAAGCCAAAAAAACATTAAGGAAGTTTATATAGTATTTAACAATTATTTTACAAATACTTCATACAATATTGCATCAATAATCAATTGTAATGCAAAAATACTCCGAGAACTTCACTGCGCTTATTTCATCTTTCATGTTCCTGCATTAAGGGTCCGAAAATGTATTGAATACCGGTACATTACCGGTATTTTCCATACTTCTATCATATACCTTTTTTATTTTATACCGGTAAACTATTTTTATAGGACGGCTATATTAGTATGGGCTTCCATAAAGGTTATACTGGTATTTTCAATACACATTAATGTCCCTCACACCATCTACACACAGAAAATAACTTACTTGCGTTAATCATTTTGTGAAATGCTTATTAATAAAATAATAATATCATGCACGCACGCCGACACTCACGTACACGCATGCGCCCACTCATACGCGCCAACTCAGGCAGCCCCCTCTCTCTTTCTCTTTCTCTTTCTCTTTCTCTTTCTCTTTTTCTCTTTCTTTTTCTCTTTTTCTTTTTCTCTTTCTCTTTTTCTCTTTTTCTCTTTCTCTCTTTCTCTCTTTCTCTTTTTCTCTTTTTCTCTTTCTCTTTTTATCTTTTTATCTCTTTCTCTTTTTCTCTTTCTCTTTCCCTTTATCTCTGCCGTTCTCTAACTCTGTCTCTCTGTGTTTCTCCCTGCGCCTCTCTCTGTCTGTCTGTCTGTCTGTCTCTCTCTCTCTCTCTCTCTCTCTCTCTCTCTCTCTCTCTCTCTCTCTCTTTATCTCTCAACACACACACACATATTGTGCTGGAGTCAACGGTCAAACATTCGTCGCTCACTTTTCAGTGCTTCAAACTGCGAAAAGAAATTGATAGGCTGGATTGTGACGAGTGCTTGAACTTCTATTGCGAAACTCAATGTATAGGGTCGAGCTGTAAACCGTCCTTGGGGCGAAACGCTGACCACATGAAACTAATTTCTTTAAATTAGATAGTTACAATGAAGTTGCAACGTAGTCTGTATGTCCTCATTGATAAAAATTGAAACACGCAACATCATTAGCACATATTGTACAAGTGACTACGTTGGTTTCTATGTAGCAAAGAGCAAGGGAAGGCCGAAACCTATGCATCTCTTACGTTTGTACGCTATTTCATTACGATCTTTTTAGATAACTTTAGCTAAGGCTTGTATCTTATTAAGTTGACAATTGAATGTCTGATGAAATGTATTTACAGACAAAATTTAAAAATGATTAATACAAAATTGTGACATTTCTTTAATTGGTTATGACGTTTTCAGAAAGTTCAGCTAATCGAATTTTATCTAATAGTTTCACATGGTTTGTGCACTCTACTATTTTTATTATCTGGTTCTCTTTTCACTACTTTATGTATGTGACTTGAAGTTAACAATCAATTATCGAAACATCGAAATATAAATAAGTTGTTTGTAAACCAAGTTAGTTAGAAATTCAAATTTTCATCGTTCTGATGTTCCAGGAGAAGTCTGCTATTGTGTGTTTGGCCCACCCCCAAGGTAGGGCAGTTCCGTGGTCTTAAGGTTCACTCACCGTACATTTCTCCTACGTTTTCAAGGAATCTATGAAGATGTGTAAAGGAAATAGACTTTGACCCTGTTGTAACATCCGAATTCGTAAAATGCTGACACATAAACTACGAAGCTTTTATTGTTAACAAGATTTCTATTAGTAAAGAATGTTTCCATCACCGCCAGAAATGTCACCAATGCAACTTTTTTTGTTGTTTATTGTTTTGGGAAACACTTCGTCACGAGAGTACTTTAGATTAAACCTCTGCTATTTGATACATAAAAAAAACATTTTGTGCAAAGTTCCTACCAACAAAATTAAATACACAGTTCAGATCTTTAATGTTTATCGTGAAAAATTAAAATTTACCTTTGAAAAAGAAAAAGATAACCAAATTATTTAGAGGCTTTAGTTCAAGAAATAAATATTCAGTTATATCAATAGTGTTCAAAAACAAATATATAGTGGAAAAATTCACAATTTTTTCCAAACGCCCAATAATGTACAAAAGCGGTGGTTAGAATCTTGCACACAACATTCCTTCGATTTTGACATCAAATACATGCAATTAATATTACTAATCAAATTAATATCCAGTAACTACTCCCATGATTGATGCAAGAAATATATTCATATGAGGAACACAAACTGAGTCAGAATAATATTAAAACCATGAACATTTCGCCTACCCTCCCATTAGGTAGCAAAATCATATTCCCAAGTTATTACGACATATCAGAAACTTTGCAAAACCTACCTTACAATATGAGATTCATTTTCATCCCGACATATACATAAATCAAATTGTTAGATGTAAAGCCTGTATGTCTTTACAGTCAGCTTTACACAGTGTTTTTATAACATAACATCGAGCAATAACAATTTCTCAAGCAATTACGTAGGTAGGTCCATTGGAAATATCCTCGTACCAGATAGAGATAACTATAAATGTAGGTGTCCTTGGAATATTTTGAGACTATGAATTCAACTCTCCTTCTTTATAACGGCAATGCCTTATTAAATTGGATTAAAAGATCAAGAACAACGTTTCGCGACTAATTCGCTTCATCAAGTAGTCTGAAGTGAAACAGTAGTCTCTGTCGTAGTCAAAAAAACAAATCGTGAATCATGAATCGCTTTGACCTAAAATGTTGCTCTATTCTGTTCGTCACATAGATAAAGAAACTGAAACGATTGGTATTAGAATGCTACTACCCGTTTTGCTCCGGAAGGAAATCGAAATACAGTTTTGTGAATATTTGGAATATGTTTCGTATCTTCTAATACCAAGATCCCTTCCCTTCCCTTTCCCAACGCGCGTTTGCTGGTGGAGTGCTGCTCTCCTTGTGTGGCGGACTGTTACAATCAATATATCCGTTAAACACTAGTCAGAAAAAGATCACAAATATTCCAAAAAATTCCTTATCTAGCATATGACAATATGTATACCATTGGATTTGTATTTCTACGCTCACCATGATAGACTGAACAAATATGTCTAGTTCCATTTGAAAAAAAAACAATGTTACCTCAAATATCTCATATAATACAAGCGATAAACTAGAAATGAATGCATGTATCAATTATTTTCATTTCCTCATGCAATTTTGTGAAAACTGCATTGCAATAACTTCAACCGATCAAAACGTACAGAAGGGGCTGATGTTACGTGACTCATCCCGTACATTTCAATTAGTCATATACAATGATTTCAGAAGACTAATTTCAGGAAAGTTATTCTTTACAAATTCTGTCAATACCATTACTAATTTACACTTGACACAGTGTTTCTCAGTAATATTTCTAAACAAGTAAATTTCAACACAAAGAACCAAAAATACTTTGGCACTAAATATATTACAATTTATAATCATTCCGTTTATTTTATTTAGTATTTATTTATTTAATTTTATTTTACTTCACTTTTTATTTACGTCACACAACATTAAAGAGTTTTATCGTTCTATTTTGACATCAGTTTGCTCCTACTGATCTGATGCTCTCTTTATTTAGATGATCAATCTAATTTATGATACCACCTGTTTAATATTAAAAAGACATCAGGGTTTCCTTTTGACTTCTTTTTTAAGTTTAATATTTTATACTATGTTTTTACTTGAACACTTTGTCACATTTATCTTGTTCTCCCATATTTTTCAAGTCGAAATCTAATTACCTATTAATTCGGTGCATCGTATTTACATTTGCCCCAAAAAGATCAACCATTCGATACAGATATGCTGTTCTTAACTATTGCGATACGAAACATGCCATATACTTTTTCACACGAAAGACACTCATTGAACATTGTCTATGTAATCTATTTTAAATTTATTTATCACATTTATCATATTATTCACAAATATCCTACTGTTAGTAAATGATCGTGAATAAAAAACAATTACTGTAAATACAGCCGTAAATGTACAGTATTTTCCTGTATTTGTAAAGCTTTTATTTTAAGTTATCATATTGAATAAATCGAGGAATGTGACAGACCTAATTTGCAGTGAAGGAAAGTCGAGAGAATCCTTGGAGTATCGGCGGACACTTCAATCTTTCATGAAAGTAGTTTTACCTGGATTAAAAGTTTGAGTTCCCTTACAGAATGAAAGAAATATGTAAATGTTGAGAATTATAACATAAATGGATTCTAACGATTTTTCGAATTTGTTCATACATACATTAACTAATTAAGAATTAATTAATTAAGAATTATTTTAAAACGTTTATTAGAGAAAATCGTAGACACGAAAAAAACCCTTCTGATTCAACAAAGCAGAAAAATGAAAATTTCATGAAGTACTTGTGACCTGTTGTTCCGCACCTCCACAATTACACTATAGTCGCAGTCTCAATCTCAGCTTCATTGGCACATTTTTTGTCTTACTCGATAATTGATAACATTATTCTGCTCGTGGATTATCTTTATACAAAATGATACATATCGTTGTTGCTAAGAAGCAAACATTCTCAGATGTCCCTCTACGATTTGGCTGACTTTTCTTTTCGTATGGGATGAAGCAATAATCGCATGTGTTCTTTGTTTTCTGCGAGCGAACGCTTTAAAATGGATTAATGAAGATGTTAAATCACCCACTAAGCGGAGGCGCAAAGATCTGATTTAATTGTTGGGCATTGAAAAATGCAATGCAAATATTATTACAAAATATATGTGACCAATACATTACAAATCCATTTTAGTGCAGTGTTTTATTTGTTATAATGATGAATAAAACCCAAATATAAAATTGGACAAAAAAACTGCTGCCAAAATACGGCGAAAAGCTCATAAAAATGTACGTATATTTTAAAAATCATTAGTTTTCCCTTTTTACCTCTTTCCCTTCCTACCTCAAATATCGTGATCGTCTCCAAGAAAAACTATTCATTGCAATAATTTCAAATGTAAAGTTTATATTTAACATGAAATTCGCATATGTACAATAACTAGGAAAATGGCCCCATCGTTACGAGGGACGTCTAGATTTTGGGTCGAACTCAGCGCTTTAGCATGTTTGATGGAAGGGTTGCGGATACATGTTCATTTTGAATTATTGGGTAATGATTGATCTTTTCAAAATCAGTTTATGCAGTACAGGTTTTTAGATGTTTCTTACGAACGTAATGTACATGATTTATTTAACATACAATAAATAAAAGTAGCGAGTAACTGTCATTTTATAACGTGATTCAAAACGACTTTTCATTGTCTATATTATGATTTGACAAATTTAGGGCTATTACAATACTAATGACGTATTTTGGGAAAGAAAAAAATTAATTTTTACTGATACGTTGTAGCTTGTAATTGACTTCGATAGCTTCGTATACACTGCATAACTTCTCGAAAGGATCGTAGTTACGAGGGAAATATGAAGTTGAATGATGCCACTTCTTCTCTTATGGAGGGAATAATGAGAGGAAATTATGAAAGGAAATTACGGGAGGGAAATATGAAAAGGCAAAAGGAGTCAAGTCAACATCTAGTTAATTAGCAAAAAAAAGGAATGTGAATAAATAAAATTTGGTAAAAAACACAATTATGTATGAACCACGGACATTAACTGGTTCTAAAGATCTCAGGCAACAAAAAGCCATCAGTCCAAAGGCTTTCGGGCATTTTGTCGCCGCTCTATCATTACAACCTTTATAACGTTTATAATCCTTATAAACAACCCTTAGTAGAACTCTCTTAAATAACTATTCCGCGTTATAGACCAAAGGACAAGCATGCAATTGAATAAGTGGAACTAAAATGATGCTGGAAATTCCACAGTCCTAGGACGAATAACCCGATAACAAGTTCGCGATTAAGCATTATTTGTATTTTAGTAAATGAAATAAAATATTCAATTTTGCAATATATTTGAGATATTTTCTTTTGGAGTTTTATAAAGCGTACATAAGAATTGAGTCAGAATAACTGAGATTTCTCCAAAATTGATTTTCTGCGATCGATCTGAATGAACTCAAGGCCATGCAAGTTTGAAATGGATATTTTTATTTTGGGTGTAATTTACGTGAAGCCACATTATAAAATTTTTCTCAAAAATGACTCCAAATTTTTTGATTTATTTTTGGCCTGCGATGGCGTAATCGACCATTAAAAAAAGGCCCCAAACTCATTTTTGTCAATTTTGTTTTTCTTGTCTTTCTCAAATTCTAGTTTTGTGTCTTCTTACACGTACAGTTGTGAAGATAGATATTTTTACCTTAATAAAATCTGTTGTTCAAAGACACATCCTAAAATATGGTCATGTACAATTTTTTTTTTCAAATATATGCGTAGGTTTTGAGTAAGCTTGCCGCCTAGTTCTAACCAGCATATTTTGCAGTTTTTACATTTTTTTACCATGTTGTGAACATTCATGAGTGGTCCACGTTGCTTGGGCAGTAAGTATTTTCAATTTGTATTTATATGATACTACTTGTTTGTTTTTTCCACTAAATTCACTGTACCAGCTTTTTTTGTGTTCAACTTGTGTTAATGTTTCCATTTCTCCTCCTTGCTAGAGATCCACTCAGGATGGGAAAAGCGTTTTCCCAACAGTTAACTCTGGATAATAATTAATAAAAATTATTTAACTTTTTGCGGAGATTATTTCCTTTACCATATTCTGGATTAACACAAGATATTTGCTACCACCACGAAATTTACAGGGAGACATGAAATCTGTGCAGTTTTTTTTAATTCTCGGATCTATCTGCTAACTCATGTTCATATAAAGTTGAATTATGACAAGAAATTTGCATGAAAAATATTCGTTTCAATGTAACAAAACTATTTGCAAAGGTAAATCATCAACATATTTTGGCTATTACTGCTTGTCATGTCCTTGGTGACGGAATCGGCTTACTGTCATGAGATCATGGAGAACAATAATTGTATAACTACGTTCCCTACTGAGCTCAAGAAAACTTGCACTGATATGTAAGCTACATTTATATCCAGAAGCAAAAGAAGAGGCCATCTCAATTTGATCAAAGTATTACAAAAGCTTGACTCTAAACCTGAAGCTGAGGGGCAATACTCGTTACATGGATGTTCAGTTTTTAGAATTATAGTCTAAATGGTAACTGATAAAATAAATATCGTTAAAATGGCTATTATTTTCATTTTTGATTTTCAGTATATTCTACAAATTTTAGAAACGGTTATGCAGAAGAAAAATTTAATATTCATTTAATTAAATGTATCATATTTACCGTCATCTTACACTTACCATTTGTGGTAAAATAATGCACATTTTCTATGTATAATGTGGTATTGGCAAAAGTTTTACAGAGCACTAACTTTCAGTAATTCTTGCTAGCGTATTTTCTTTGACGCTATGTAACAATAGGAGGAACCGCGTCCGCTAGGTCTTATACTAACATCGGAGTAGTCTTGCAGAGCAGAAGAACAAGAGATAAATCAATACTATTTTTGCATCTAAGAGACGCGAAGCAGGCAAGGGGAAGCTCCACGTTGAAAAATAAATTCTTAAAAATAATCACAACAGCACCCTAGTATATTCCAAATTCTCAACTTTATCAAGAACATGGTATCAACCCCTTTACTGTATATTTTTCTCTTCTATCCGAAATATTCCACAACAAAATTTCTCGAATGCATTCAGCTAGACATTTCAAACTAGGTAAACAGGACCCTCGTCGGAAACGTTTGGGAAGGAAAATTCTCAGATAATGTTTGACCCTCCTTAAAGCGGACTAGTCACGGTTAGCCTTTCCATGCAACTTAATTGCTTCTGAAATGAAATAACCACGATTAAAAATTCATATAAACCTGCTGTATAAAAAATTAACAACCATATCAGTCGTACGGCTGCTGAGAGCCTTAAGCAAAGCAAGAAAAGGGAAGGAACCTCCAAAACAATAAGAACATTCAGAACAATCGAGCACATTCTCTAGTTTTCTTATCGGAGAGGTGGCTCAGGGCACCCACTGCTGTCAATGCAGTACCTATGACCTGGAGGTTCTAGGTTTGAGTCCCGAGAGTGACAGTGTTTTCGACACTAGGTAGATAGGCAGTTCGAAAATAAGAAACCAAAGAAATTAGAAAGAAAGAAATAGACGGCTGATCAGAGAAATTAGATAACTAGTACAAGCAAGCCTGTGTCATTGTGTTGCACTTCTAGTTTCTTGTACGAAAATAGTATTAAGAAAAGTATTGAACGATAAACGATTGATAATACAATTAGCAGGCTCGGTTTACCGACTTAAACCGCGATTGTTACATGCTGTTTATCGACCTAATGGCTTTAACAAATATTACGCTGAAATATGTTGATCGTTTTGAATCTTCTCAAGCGTTTGAAAATGGGAGAGATGGCTCACGGCATTAACTTGTTACAGCAGTGCCTTGGACTGGGAGATCCTAGGTTCACGTTCCGATATTGGCAGCGTTTTCGACACTAGCTAGATTGCTAGGTTGAGTTCAGTCGCTGTCTGGAGGAAAATTCTAACGGTCGGCTGCTCCGACCGGTAGGTTTCCGTGGTTTCTCCGATCAATATCAGGTGATTGTCTGAACATTTCCCTAACAAATAGGCCACATATCGTTCCTTTCTCCTCTCCCTTGTCCCATCCTCAACCGTTTAATACACACACTTAAAAGCACTACACTATCACACTTATCGGAAGACAAGACTGGAGATTCGAGCTTGTCACGGCTGGGGCCATCGGAAAGGACATGTGTGGTTGGGGAAAACCCCGCTAGCCGACTGTAGATTGGAGCTAAATCTTACAATCTAGCGTGAAAATATCATCGGGACATCTTAACAAAAAATCATGCACTTACGTAACTAATGGCGTTAGCAGATGACGCGCCCTGAATCACTAATCAATCACTCAAACTCGTTTTCGCAACTTCGTCCTCGGATTCCCAAATTATAGTTGATGCCAATTTATATGTGGTGTGCTTTCATATTTCTCGTGCAGATTCTCAGAAAACTAAAATATTTGGTAACTGTTCTGTTGCTTGTTTCAAGATACACCGAAATCTATCCATATGCCCACTGCCCCGAATGAAGGCGAATGACAGTTATAGAGACTGATAGACCCGAATGATGGAGATCAGTGTCAAGTAACGAGCCGCTGTAAACACCTTCAGGCACCGTGCACCCGAAGGGTCCATTATGCTCTTCGATTTAAGTGGAAAGTTGAAAAAGATCAGGAAGGTTTCTAGAAATGTAAGATATGAGTGGAAGAAGTACTTACGTGACTTTTTCGTAACGTTTTATGAGCCTTTACTCGCGTCGAACGGAACTGTGTAAAAATCCTGTATTAATACTGTCAGTCATCGTGAGTCGTACCCAGACATTGTTTTTTATCTCGTCGGGCAGGGGTTTAGTGCCGTTAGATACCAGGAGTTCACAGACCCATCTAAGAACCCGCGGTTCTTTCAGTTTCAACAACGGCGACGCCGACATTATTATAAACCGTCAAGGAAATCATACCAATTGACAAAGGCAGTGAAGAGATCGTCGTGATAACCACTCGAAAAAAGGTAATGTAATAGATAGTGATAAAATGCAATCATATATACACTTCTTCTTCGAGCGTTCGCCCGTGCCGTATAAATGCCACCTTTGAAAATAAAACGGCACTGTGCGTTGATGTTTGAACTCCGCCTGGAGGGAAGCCAGGTATTCTCTAGTTATCTATTGAGGCACAAAATAGCAGTCACGCCTTCTCCAAGACCCACTCACATTTGCACCAAATTTGCTCAAAAGTGATCCAAGTCATCAATCTTTCGCGGCGTCAACACCACCACGCAATCGTCGTGTAACAGGTTTTTTTCCCGAGTGGGATGAATATGTAAGAATATTTTTCATATTTTTTGTAGTAATAATGTCATAATTATCCTCTAATTCTAATTATTGTGCAAATTAAATTAAATGGTTATTCATTAGTGTAATTTTAGTGTTTAGACGATTTCAGTGGGTTTGTGTAATCTAGATTACATATCCTCACTATTCTCGTTTTATTATAACATATTTAGTTCCCTACACATTCTCTTTACAATTTTCATTTTCCTTATTAGATTTTTACCTTTCTTCTTCGTTATACAATATACGTTGTATTTTCATTTATATATGTATTATGCCATTATGATATTGTATGTATTTGTCATCAGTACTTTGTGAAACCAAAGTAGAAGACTGATTATACAGATTATCACCAGAAATTTCTTTTCAGGTAAATGATTAAAATATTTTCAAGTATTTTTAACCTACTACAATGCCCAGTTGATGTAGTTCGCCCAGTTGATACATTCGCCATAACAGTCGATCAAGAGAATCTGCAATATTAAGAAAAAGGAAGGATATACTTCGACGGAAAAAATACTGCCCCGCGATCGCGCATGTCAAAAAATATCAAAAAACATAACATAATATCAAAACAACATTGGCCAATAATAAAAAGTTAAATAGTGATAAACTTAAGAAATGAGAAATTGTATAATTAACTGTTATGACAGTCTTTCAGAAGTCTACTCAATGTTTATTTGTAACTTAACTGTAACTTAATTCAATTTTTATTACATTAATAATATTTCTTCACTCCTTACTTACACAAAAACAATTAAGTAAAGTTTGACGTACGAAGAGAAAATATAGCGTTAATCAAATCGTCTACTATTTCAGAAAAACCTCAAACATTTTCAACATTTTATTTAGACGACAACACACCAGACCTTTCAAATAGAAAATAATTCTTAAACAGGGATAAACGTTTCGTTTTCATTAACCTATTACTAATTTTTGCCATCAGATATATTTTGAATGATACTATTTTCAAGTAATCTATATAATATTCCATGTATGCATAGATTTGTTTCCTTTTCCATTGCCATGCCTCTCAATAGCAACTTGTTGAAATAATGTAGTCATAGTTTGTTAAATACCGTTCGCTGCTGTTTATATGCCATTTGTTACCTTGTATTAAAGCGATCTAGCAAAATATTGACTGAACGGACAAGCGAAATTTTTGTACGAATCGTCTTAGGTAAGAAGAGCAAATACCACCAATAAAACACCCAGGTTGCTCAAAATTTATGAAATATTCGGCATTAAACTCATATAAACTTTTATTTGAGCAAATCTATCATTAGAAGTAAACCAGAGATACACATACTTTTTCACATTATTTATAAATTAGCAATTTTTCAAAATCCAGAGAGTTCAACGAAAATTATACTTGCATCATTCTTGTATGTGTTCCTTGTTCCATCCCGGGGTAGATTAGAAGCGGTTTATGATCTTTTTGTAAATAGCGTTAACTTCAAGCATGATTACGCAAAAACTACTTGTTTTTAGAAAAATACATTACAATTTTAAAAGTACTGATTGTTTAGAAGAGATTTTGTTTAAGGCAAAAATATACAATTTTGTGGTTTTCAAATGTTAATATTTTGACATTTTCTAAAATACAGAAAGTTTGATCTGGGAGGAGACTGCACCAATTTTATACCGTCTTTTGATAAACAGACAGATAGATTGATAGATGGATATATATATATATATATATATATATATATATATATATATATATACAGAGAGATGGTTAGATAGATAATTGTTTTTTTACTTACCCGACCTTTTTTTGAACATGTCATTAAAGAGCATGTTTCGTTGAGGAAAAACTTTCTTCAATATTGTTGATGTAAGAAGACGCCAAAGAGAATTCGAACTTTCGCAATTTTCGAAAAATCAGGGATTTCAACGATAATGATATAAACCAATCTTTTAAGCGTCCTTTAATTAACCGAGAACAAAGATTAATCAAATAATATGAAACAATTTTTGAGAAATGTTTAAAATGTTGAGGTTTCAGTGAAGTACTCCCCTAGAGAAAATCAGCTGACCGAACTTGGCGCTAGTTTTGACAACAGACACACGATTAGACAGACGATTTGTTGTCAGTCGATTCTTCGGTATCAAGGACCAACAAAACAAGGATTCTGACTACACAGAGTGTTAGAGGCAGTAATGTTATAGCTATATATAGAAACTATATATAGAATGGTAATTATAGTTTTCTGACGAAAATTCGCCGTTGTCTGCCACACGATTACTATACTTTCTGTTCTTACAAAGTAAAGGCGAGAAAGTAGAAATAATATAGGTATTGAAATAAAAATTATAGATATTTGAACTATTACATACGTTTTTACTATTACGTATTACTTTTAATTACATCAATCGCTACCATTATATGAATGAAAGGAGTGTTTCTGCAACCAAATGCTAGACACTAACGTACGTATGTTTCCTTGTACTTTACCACACATGAGATCTCGCCAGCCCGAATAAGGTGATCAGCTGAACGCGGAGATGGACTGAACGGCTACAGAAGACAACTGAAAACTAGTGGTGGTAAATCAGCATGTGCTGGCTTACCTGCATTTTCACGCAAAATTACGCTTAGAGTACTCAAATTTTCGAAAAATTGTTTATGACATTATTTCAAAATCTATATTTAAAGAACAGGTTTCCTAAGGGGAATATTTTAGTTGTAGGATGACTCCGAAATTTTTTGAACTTTTACAGTTTTCGAAAAATCAGAGTTTTTAACGATCATGAGACCTGCATCATTCTCTGACATGTCATTTTCACTATCTAGCAACAAAAGTTAATCAATATCGATGGACCAAATTTTTTTAAACTTTTGAAAATGTTGCCGACGCTTCATGTAAAGTATCCCCCAAAATTCAGAGCGCCGTGACGTCAGCCAGATCGATTGGCAAATATCAATTTTGGAGAAAATTGGCTGAAAGGTTTAGCCGCTAGCGCTGTTCACAGACGGACAGACAGAGGGACGTTTTGCCTTCATTCGATTTGTCGGAATCAAGTACTCACGAAACATGAATTTTGGCTACACCACGTAATAGGATTTTATACTAAATTTAGTAAGTGGGTTTATGCACTTTTTCGTTACTAAGATGCTGTAATAAGATTTTAATGCCAAAAATGAGCCGTTTTTCACGCAGCATTACGTAACTCTCTCTCTACTCCCTAGCAAGAAAGTAAAACATATTCACTGTAAGATTCGAACTCGAGACTCATTGAACGCAATTGAGTCTTCAAGTGTTCTTTGAATGTATTCGATATGTGCAATTAAAGCGCGCAAAATGTCTGTATTAGATTTCAAAAAACGAGGTGACGTAAAAATAGGCTCTTGCGCAAGGTGTAATAAATCCTTAGCTGAGATATCGAGGATGACAAAAGGTACAGACCATAATGGACTACTCTTTTCAAGAGATCACTTTCTAGGTCATCTTGGGCGAAGAATAGGCAATATGAGACGTTGAGATTTTGTTCACTCCTATTGTGCAGTAGATGTAGGTGCTAAGAGGAGAAGCAAAAGGTGTGAGCGCAACAAACAACCTAACGAAGTAGGGCACATATATTTTTAGCTAATGTCTTCTATTATTCTTGTAATTCTATATTATGTATTATATAAATGATATTGCAATATTTCATTTAAAATGTAATTTAATAACAACTTGAAAACATATGTCTATGTTGAATCATGCAAAAAATAACATCTCCATAGCATGTTTCCAATAGCAAAATTATAAAAAGTATTTTCTTAATGGTTTGAGGAGTTAATCAAAGTGGTAGAACTTAAAAAAAACTTGCAAGAAAAGTCATTGTTTTTGTACTGGTGTAATAAATTTAGAAAGCATGTAAATATTTAATTTCTAAAGTTTATAAATGGGATATATCTTTTACATTTTTACGGTACCCTATACGTACGTATATACGGAATAATATAACATAGTATAGGGAAAGTTATGTAATGCTGCTGAAAATCGATTTCGACATTTCAACGGATATACACGTTTTGGGGTTCCCAGATCCCGAAAAATTATATTCTTTTTCAATACGTCCGTCCGTCCGTCCGTCTGTCCGTCTGTGACCACAACTAGAGCTTAAAGCATGCGCAAGATTTTTTCCAAATTGACGAAACCCGTATCAATTTGGCTCGAGTTGAATCGAGTTGAATTAATTGAAAATTTGGGGGTTCTTTCCCAAAAATCACCGGATACTTTCAAAATTTTCTCAAAAACGGCTCCAAATCCTTTCTTTAAATTTCTTGTAAAAATAAGAGTAAATTCCCTTATGAAGATATCATGGCTGCGTTTTCCAGTTTTAACACTGAATTTTCGAAGATTTCAAAATTTTTAGGGCGGCTTCTTACAAGTACAGAATTAAAGATAGAGATTTTTCCTTCAATTAAAATATGTTCTCCATTGTGAGTTCTTTCATTCAGGTCGTGTACATTTTTTTTAACATTTTGGTACTTTTCGCGCAATATTGCGAGAAATTTGTTATATTTTAAAATATTATGAAAACAAAATTTCTCAAAAAGGCTCCCAATTTTCTCTTTACATTTTCGGTAGGGATATTTCTCAATGTACTCTATAAGATATTGCTCAATTCTTTGTAGATTTTTCAAAAATTACAAAAATGAATTTTTTACTTGTCTCTCAATTTGTTAATATTTTATACTACCGGTAATTTGTTCACATTACTGCATCTAAATAATGTTATATAAATTTTGTTGAAAAATCTACCGATTTCTGTGAAAACTAGCTCGAACCTTTGCTCAAACGCCATTTTCTCAAAAGCTGGCTCCAAATTTTGTTTTCAAACATTTCGAACCGATAGTGGTAATTGCACTCTTTAATATATCGTTAAGATAATTACGGTGTATATTTTGGTTTTTCTATAAATACAAAAATGTAAATTTTGTGAAAGAACTCTCACGCCGTTGATACGCGCATTTCAAGCAAGTTGTAAACACTATATTATTTGTGAGTTAATATACTTAAAATTACTTCAAATTAAGTTTTTCGAAAACTCAAAAATTTTCGGTGAAAAAGAGCTTCGAATTTCTAATTTAGTTGTGCTTAAACGCCAGGTTTTTAGAAAGGCTCCAAATGTTTCAAAGAAAATTGCCGTTTAGGACGAGGTTTTACTGTTCTTTTATAATCTAAAAGTAATACTTCCGCTCTACAATTAGGAAACCAAAAAATTAAAGAAAGGTCAAAAATGTACTTTGGACGGCGATAGATATTAGCTATAGCATTGTACTAGTTTTTGGTCTTAAAACATTCTTAATTATCTTTCTGTCTTGCAACCATTGCTCAGACCCTATTTTCGTATCCTTCATTCCCCATCTTGTTTACCTTTTCGTTTTTTTTTTAATTTCTTCATTCCTTAATCCTCCTGTGATGGCTCAGAGGAGCAAGTGATATCACTCTAGTGTCTTTTATCAGGAGGTGCTATGGTTCGAAACCTGACGATAGCAACATTTTTGACATTAGCTAGTTAGCTAGGTCGAATTCAGCCGCTGTCTAGAGAAGAATTCTAGCGACTGGCAGCTCTGATTGGTAGTTTTCCGTGTTTTTTTTGTCAACACCAGGCGAATGTCAAAGCAGTACTCTAACATTCGGGCCACGGACCGCGTGCGATCTTTTCTTCCTCTTTCTTAATCGTAACTTACCCACACTTACACTTACAGCATTACACTAGCACACAAGTAGGGAGATCACGCGGGAGCATATTAGCTTGTTCCGGCAGGGCGATAACTGGTGGAAAATCCCGCAAGCCGACGTGTATGTCAGTGCCATATCTCACCATCCACAGGAGGGAGAGCACCACCACCACCAACATCTCCTCTTTTGATAAAACATGCACGAAGTTCTAAAACTCCCAGTTGACGCTCCCGGAAACAATAACCAATCACTCCTTAAAATTTTACAAACTTTTTAATTTTCTCGTACTTGTTGACATAGTGTATTCACTACTGGCAGTAGCCAATGACTGCAGCATAGATTTTCCCTTTCCTGAAAAGAGGTTTCCACGCCTATAACGTGCGTGTGACCTTTACAAAGTTACCAAGAACGCGAATGGTGCGTACGGGGAATGCCGGAGGGGAAACACGCGTTCTGATCCCGTGACCATTCGGCTGGCTTCCGGGAGTTAGAGCGTCCCTGCGCACTGGCTTCCAAATTAGACTACCGCTCAAATTTCATGACCTAATATAAAGGACGGAAAGGTTAACGGGTGCCGGGAAGCTGCAATGTGTTGGCTGCTCTACCGGCCAACGCTCCGCGTGACGCAGTTGCAGCGTGCGCCTTGGTGGCGGCGATGACGGAAAGAAGAGTTTCGTTGTAGGACTTCTGCGTAGTTGGGTGGGGCACGTGTCGAGATTAGGGTTCTGCGTATGGGTCGCGACTGCTTCAGATATGATCTCACCATTTTCGCGAAGGATGGGAAACGAACAGATAAGTGACGAAGGAAGGCAACGTAAGGAGAAAGGAGTGCTACGGTGACGAGCATGCTGTTTGACACAGACCCGTTCTCCCGTTCTTTTGGAGGGATCAGAAAATATTCAAGAGCTATACTTTCAATTACCAAAGAAAAAAATTAAAAACCTAGTAGTGCTATATAGCACATACTTTCTCGCTAGTATTTTGTCGCAAAATTACGCGAAAAGTACTCAAATTTTAGAAAAATTGTATTTGAACTTATTTAAAATTCTTTCCTTAAAGAACAGATTTCATTAAGGGAAAAATATCTAACTTCGTAATTGTAGTTCCAGAAAAGCATAAAAATGTTTTGAAATTTTGAAATTTTCGAATAATCAGAGTTTTTAACGAAAATGAGACCCGCACTATTCTCTTCAACGTCCTTCACTCTATCCAACAAAATTTAATCAAAAACGTTGGCGCCATTTTTTTTATTTGGAAAATGTCCCGGGGACTTAATGTTAAGTACACCCACTATTGAAATATCGATTTAAAATTCAATAGGGCGCAATCATTTCATTTTATTATCATTTTTGGAGAAAATCGCCTAAACGTTTTAGCTGCTAGTATTGTTCATAGACGGACGGACATACAGACAGACGTTTTTATCAGACATCCATTTTTCGGTATCAAAGTTGAAGAATGCATAGATTCTGGCTACACCAAGTGTTAGAGGATTTTTTCTAATTTATTAGATTAGATTAGATTTATTAATAATTCTGCAATTAAGCCTGAGTACTTGGTGGCAAAATACACTAACTTAACATCACAGAACTTAGCAAAATCTACAAACTTTACAAATTGAGGTGAACATTTCACCGTGCAATCTTTCATAGCACTCCACTTCATCACACTTCACTTCACCGCACTGCGTAACATTGAGCAGTAATGTCTTTCTGACACACTCGTTTCCCTCAGTTTCACAACGCCACTACACTGCACATAATAATTATAATAATAATAATAATAATAATAATAATAATAATAATAATAATAATAATAATAATAATAATAATAATACTTAATTACATAGAAGACATAGTCACTTACACTGAATAATATTAAACATTTACTCGTATAACACACACATCAACATTCAGGAAAGTAATTTATTTTTAAATTTGCTCAGGCTTTGACGAAAGGAATCGAAGATTGTCACAGGCAAACCGTTTCAGTCCCTAATAGTTCGATTCACGAATGAATAATTATCTTTTTTGTTAACAGAGCTTTGTAATAAAAGTTTTCTGCCAAAAATTCGCCGTTTTTTCGCGCAGCATTACATAATTTTCCTCTCTACTACGTAAGCGATAGCAAGAATTTAATAAATGTATCAATGATAATAACTATTCATTTAAATTATGATTATTTATACCACTAGTGTCCTGAAACAACCTACGCTCGTGTGTAGGTAATTATGAAGCGTACGTAATTATTCGCAGCCTTGTAGGTGCAGTGGCTTTAACACATTTTTCCCTTTTACCAGAATTAAATAAATATACAAAGTATTTTAAAATAATATACCTTAACTCAATTTGTAATATAAATCTTCCTACTAGTACAGTTCAAATTTGAATCTCGAGACAACCTTTATTACACGAGACTAATCATGAAAGTAAGCTTCCCTAGGTTCTCAACAAAAATAAATGTAAAAAGTTTATTGTAGATGATGAAGCACATTTTCCACTATATTTTCATATAATCAGTAATAAAATTGAGATATTTGTCATACCATTGAATCACAATTTGTATTCTTGTGTCGTAGAAGTCTGTTTCCTAAGATAAGAACCAGTTTTTGACAGCCACTTGGAACTTTCCAACACTGTGTTATGCGTAATCCTGAGCGGACATGAATTTCTTGAGATGTAAGAAAAGATGGAAATTGCTAGGGCCGAAGTCTGAACTGTAGGGTGGATAATCGTACGGTCAGCTAGACTAAACAGGTCTCTTGCGACAGTTCCGCTGTGACGTTTGCTCAAGTACCATTTCTGTTATAAATTATGAGTTTTCAAAAATTAAAGGTGTGTATCTTTTCGAATCTCCAGCTCATTGAAGAGTGCTTTCTAAGAGATGGCTGAAATATTATTAATATACACAAAGCTGCAATGATATAGTACGACGCATCTATTACAAATAAATAATATCAGAAAGTATATGGTGTTGTTCTGTGTATAGTTTATTTTTGTTTTTCTTGAAAACACTTTCCTTCCTCGCGTTTTCTTTTACATATTTTTTGCTCCCATATCTTCAAATGCGAGATGGTTTTAAAATAATTCCTAGTTTTCTCATATTTCTTTATTTTGTCTGAATATCGATTTACTTTTATGAATAGATCTTTTGTTATAATTACCTCAAACGTTTAGACAAGTCTGTGAAATGTTCATACCTACACAGCTTCTCTTGTGTTTTCTGTGCACTAGGACCTAAAGTGTCCTCTGCTATAGCACAAGATGCCTCGACTATTTGTCTATTTGTACCTTCAAAATTCTTCACTTCACCTGTTCTAATTAGAAATGTTGTAGCGGTGAACCGCAGTGTTGTGGGAGGGTTGTGATTGATGTAGGGCGAATTGTGTTGTCGTTGTGTTGCAATGCGGTGTCGGACTCCCGCTGGGCACCGAGGCGCACACTGCATGGAGGGGCTGCTTCCTGCGCTCAAGTTGTCGTGGAGCTCTCGAGTTGCTCTCAGAATCTCTCACGGAATCGATGTATATGCGGAGAGAATTCCACTGAATGTCTAATTCACAAGAGCTTCGGGACAAACGGGACACTTCCGACAAGGTGGAGTGAAGTCGACGCGGAGGACAATCACCGGAATTGCACAGAGTTCAGTGCGGGCTTCGTGCGTAAAATCGGATTGCTTTCAAAATTGAAGAATCTGTAATAAGCTTCAGGTTCTTCACAAAGCAATTTGGGTGTGAATCAAAGGTTCCGGAAATAATACTTTTCGTTTTGTCGTAACATAACTCTATTGTCAATAATTTCTAATTAAGATTGAGAGGTGGAAACTTTACGGGTAGATATGTTATACTCTGCGTTATTTACATAGCATATCATTTAACTCGCAACGCAGTCAGGTTTGCGTCCGGTGCCGATTGCGCAAATGACGAAAATGTAATGTTTTCGATTGTCATATTTGAACCAATTTCTGAGGGAAGTTTGAAAATGTTGAAGGAGGTTCATAGGAAATACCACCATAAATTAAAATTTACAGGACGTTGACTTCGACCAGAACATTGGAGAATATCCACTTTGAAGAAAATGTTGTGTGCAATTGAGCCCCTTGCTTTGTCCATAGATAGATCGGTGACCTGACAAATTGAAAAGATAGTTTTGATTACTTGTACAATACTAGTTGATGAGCAATACCCCAGGTTAACTACTATTTAGTTTTTCACGCAACCCGAGAATAATATTAAAGTTCACAAAGTTAATTTTGTTTGTATTACATTTAGGAATCAAGCTCATATTAAACATAATTTTTCAAATTTAACAAATTTGATAATAGAATATTGCATGCCCCTATCTAAGTTTCTCTTCTGAGATACGTAAATCACTGGAATAATTCACTGAAGAGGTTAGTATTTTCAAACTTACGAGGAAAATTACTATTTTTGGTGAATAATATCGACACTGACAAAAACAATATTATATAACTGTCGATAGCATAAAAACTTCTTTATTTCTATGTTGTTAGACTTAAAGAAAAATTAGTATTTACATAGTTACAATACATTATACGAAATAGTATTAGTGTCAGTTTGTCTTAACGACAGTCCGAAGCAGCGTTGATTTTTCATGGAATGTTACATTATTTTTTTTAATTGGATAAGTCAGATTATTAATATTAGTTGTTTTACTCGCAAACTCTTTCTCGACGTTTCCAGACTTTGGATTTGGCCTCATATTCTGGAAATGTAAATATAAATTTAATAATGACTTTAATTAGTGGTCAAGCGTTTAGATATTGTTAGTGCAAAATTCATTTAAAATACATTTTTTAATCACTGATGACATAATTGTACGGGTAAAAGAATTTTTTCTTCTTTCTTTTTCTTTTTTAATTTATATATGTTAAAGCAAATCAAGCGTTATTATTATAGAATTAAGGGCAAGATGCGACATTTTCCCGCTCCCGTTTGCTTCTACATTTTTAATTTATCGTTCACAAATATTTTTGAGAAAATCATGATTGACTGCAAAATATATCGGTCAGAACTACTATTTCTTGAAACTGGAAAGTACTGTCAATGTGACAAAAAGTCATTGAAAATGTCCGTGTTTACTTAATAGTTCTACTTTATTTTTCTGTGCCCGTGTTTGCTTAATAATTCCATTTTATTTTTATATATTGTTAGAATGTTTTGAATAATACAGAGCACTTAAGCTTTATGTAAAACGTTTAAACTTTCTCACAATTCGCAGTTTCCATAATAATATTTCTTGTGTATTTCAATTACGTAGTATATACTGTATATTCTTAATTCAACTTTTCCTTTCCATATGTGGAAATAATTATTTTCTATGATTTTTGTTTCTGAAAACAATTCTACCATTGACACGGGTGATAAGCTCGGTAAACACTCGTGTGTGATTGACTTGCAATACTTGCTCAAATTACGGAGATCATTGATACATTCTTCAAGAAATTAATAAAACCATTCCCAAAAGATAAATGAACAAGGAAAAAATTATATTCCCTTCCATCTTTTTACTCTCTAAAAACTCAATACTACGGGTATTCTAGACAAAGGACTAACCCACCTTTAATGCAGTGTAGGATTGGAGATACAAATATTACGAGGATGGCGGATGCAGTAAGTGGAATTAGAACAGTGCCCATCCATAGCAATTACTGGAAATATTTACGCTATATTTGGGGGCTTAAGTAGTTCTTATTTTTCAAATCTACACAAATATAAGGGAGATACCTCCCTCATAAGATCTACAGGCTGTAAACAAACTGTATATCAATCAAATTTTCCAGTTAGCAACAACCCCTTTTCTTACTACTTCTGTATCGTCTTAAGCACACCCTGTTCCTATTACTGCTGTCGTTGTATGGTATAGCATTACCACTCACCATACCAATCCGCCTCCGCCGCTGCCCCACTGACCCAAACAGCACTACTTCCACTGTTTCAGCAACCAACAATTTTCCCGTCACGCTTATTGCCTTCCGCGCGGCGCCGCCAGCAAAATCATCACAGTTTTTAACATCGGAGTTAAATAAATAAACATCTGCGCCTATACCTCCATCATAACCGCCGTCACGGCCGTCACCGCCGCCACCGCCGCCACCGTCGCCACTACACTCAACGCCACTACTGCCGCAGCTGTCTTCTCCACCATCGCCACTACTCCCAACGCCACCAATGCCGTCGCCATTACCGTCACCGCCGCTTTCGCCATCACCGCCACCATCATCTGCTCATCGGTTTCCGCCCTAACCACCCAACGCCACCGCCGCCACCGTCACTGCCGCTACCGCCGCCACCACCGCCATCGCCACTTCCGCCGCCTCCCGCCGCCACTACCGCCACCGCCGCAGCAACCACCGCCGCCGCCACAGCTGCCACACTTCTGTTGCCAACGCTGCCACAATCGTCATCTGCACTCCTGCCATCAACACTGCGGCCTCGCGGGCACTACCGCTCCCTCTGCCACGCGATCCCATAGTGACACCAACGTTCTTTGCATTGCTGCCTTTACTAGCTCAGCCGCCGTCCCTACCTCCTTCGAAATCTGCACCGTTACTGGCATCTCCAACACAACTGCCACCGCCCCAACATCATCTGTACCGCTGCCACTGCCTCCGCTACCTCCCTTACCACTGCAGGTTCACAGCCGCCCACTCCACCATCACCGCTGTCGACCCAACCTCCACCATCATCGTCATCTGCACCATTGCTGCCATCTCTATCAGCGCTGCCACCGCCACCATTACCGGCATAGTCACCGTTCCCTCTACGGCCGCTCCGCCGCCGCCGCCGCCACCGCTGCTGAGGCACGGGCTCGCGTGCGACCGGCTCATCGCTTGGCGGTGGCGCACTGCGTCGTGGCGCGTCCGCGGGCGGGAGGGGGAGGGCGTCGGCAGCAGCGGCGGCGAACGGCTTAGCACCAGCTCCTGCTCCCGCGGCTGCCGTCGACTGTTGCCATCCCTCGCCCTTCCATCTCCACCTTCGACTGCGCTAACTTCACCGGTAATTTATTTATTTACACGTCCCCAGTACAAGTTGGCGTCCTGCCCTTCGACACTTACACCATTACATTTCATGAATAGTTAAGTCGCGCTGGTTAAACGGTTGCATTAGATGCCGCGACTGAATATGCAAGCTCTCCCGCCAGCCTGCCCCTGCGCCGGGATCCCCTCCGCGCCGCGCCGCGCTGCCGCTGTCGCCCGTTGCCTCTGCGCGGGCGCCCCTGGCGCTGCGTAGCCCACGCAACGCCACTGCGGGTTTAATCCGGATCATGCCCCGCGGCCCGGGCCGCCCACCTGAAAGGTCTCCAGCAAATTGAAAATATGTCGGGTCTCGGGGACGTTGCGGCAATCAAAATAATGCTGCCTCATATCTTTCCAATTAGTCGTTTATATCTAAATCGTTTCTGTTTTTCTCTAATGCCAGTCTACATCGTGTCTTGTTGCCATGTCCTTTTTGGAATAGTACAATTTCTTTCAACATGAGCTCTTCAATGTAATCAGTAAAAAATTCGGAATGGGTAAAACCATAGACAATTAACAAAGATCCTTATATTAAATGTCTCTTAAAGGTAAAACCTTTAAAATAATTTTTCAGAAAATGAATCAAAATCCATCCATAACTACAATTGATAATTAAAACTGAACTTTTCACCCATACAGTTTTTACTGTTTTTTGACTAAATAAATGTAAATCTAATTCGAATGAACGTAGTACATATTCGAAATCACCTGTCAACTGTTTCCAATCTAGAGACATTTTTCCATGCACGACGGTCTTTCATTTAAATTTTTGATCGATTCATAAAAATGTTTTGTTTTTGAATCGATACTTTGCGGATATTATACTGACGTCCGGTTCACGATTTTCCTACATTGTAAAGTTGGTTAGGTAAAATTGAATATTTAACTGCAGTAGTGACAAGCATAAACGAGACGACTCCATCAGTAATTGGGATGTCTCGGGTTAGATACCAGAACGCCAGAAATATATTAGATTCATTTAGAATCTGCAAGTTTCTGGTGCTACCGGAATCCAATTCATTGGGCCTTCATAAGTAGTTTTTGTGATTTATTTCATCACTTAGATCATAGAACATGGACCACGGATCGCGGGCGATCCTTCCTTCCCTCTTTCGTTCTCATTCCCATCCTTAGTGGTGTGAGATGTTCTGATTATTTAATACTGTATGGCCTATCACGTTGGTTCAGAATATCCCGAAAAGAGCGCAAGATCCGGAAAGCAACCGCAAGCTAGGAGACGAGGCATTGAAAGTTTGTGTAATATACTGCGAGATGCCTCCTAATGAAAATTATTATTATTATTATTATTATTATTATTATTATTATTATTATTAAAGTGAATACTTTAAACTCTTTCACAACATAATATAACAATTGGCTTCAGATAGCCCCCTTATCTGTTTGGCTACAATGCAAGGAGTAATAAAACTTTTTTTTTCTGGTTGCACTAAATGGCAGTCCCGGTCATTCCCTAAACTATTATTATTATTATTATTATTATTATTATTATTATTATTATTATTGCTTCTTTTTTCTCGAGATTTTCTCACCCGGGGGTTCGGGTTTGAGGGTACTCTAGGTAAACGACATTCCTAGCTTTACAATTTTAAAACCGTGCGAATAGTCAGGCAGGGCAGGTTTCAAGAATGACTAACTTTTCAGCTGTTGAAATAATTTTGCGAGAAGGAAGTCCTAATTTTCTAAATAATATTTTAGAATTTTGTTAACAAGACCGGTTGCTGTTATTACAATTGATATAATCTCAACAGGCTCAAGTTTGTATATTTATTTATATTCTATTTATAGGGAAATGCATTCTGAGATTTTTCTGTTTCTGCTGTATTGATTCTGGGATCTGCAGGGTGTGTAACATCAACGATAGTTTCTTTTCCTGAGCGTTATATAGTGGAATGTCTGATTTATTTTCCGGAATCGTTTTGTCAGTATGTATTGGTCAAATATTATTATTATTATTATTATTATTATTATTATTAATTTTATTAAATAGTGATTACACGTAAGAAGTGTTAAATATGAAATAATAAATGCACGATATTGAACACTGTAATTTGCATTAATGTCAGAGAAAATGTTACAGAGCAATTTTTTTATACATAATAAAATATGATAATTCTGTCAGACTAAGAATCGTAGCTGAATATCGCAGAAAAATTGGTAGAAGATATAATGCTTTACATTTGCTCTCATTGAAACGGAAGATATTGACATTAGATTAAGACGTATCCTTGAATTTTGCTGTGCAATTATTTTCACAAGAAAAAGCTTGTTTTAAATTTGATTCCAGAATTTTCTTGCTAGAACAGTTGTACCATGTGAGATTACTCATTGAGAAATGCAGCTCCAATCACAGATTTACATGACACTGATTCAAGGGGTATACATGCACTGATTAAAGAAAATAACATGTGTATATTGTATCATTGGGATCGGATACCTAATATTATAATACTAGTTGAATCACCAAAAAATGTTTCAACTCATAAATGCATTTTCTCCAACTTGGATTTGGATTTAAGCTCACAGAATCCGCAAATAATGCTCATTTCTTTTGCACCACCATTGCTCCCGACGCACAAAACAGAAAGTTAAATTTGTGTAATTTCCATATTTCACAGTTTAAACTAAAATTTGATCTTTGACATATTGTGAAGCAAATTTCTCTAATCGCAGGTTGCAGAAACGTTGAAGCCTATTTTAGAAAATCTTGTTCACGTATTTCTAAAATTTTACACAAAATTTTGCGAAAACCCATTTTTTAAAATTTTAAATGACATTATTTAAGCATCTAAGCATACATATCACTAAGAAAGAACTACCTTTACAATGTAGTTGAACGATGGCCTAGAAAAATAACTTACGAAATTTTCAAAAATTTACAGCTTCGGCTAAAACTCAACTGTGTCATTATTATAAGTATAATTTGCTCTATTAAACTAACAAAAATAAAGAAATAAAGAAAATAAAAAGCGAACAGAATGTAGTTTTGAGAAACAATTATTTATCGGTATAAGTAACACCAAACCGTGAATCCTGGCTACTTCACGTATACGAGAAAGTAATGTACTGAACATAGGTTCAAGTAAAATATACTTTTCGTTATTTCAGACCCTCAAAATGTATTTTTTCTGTCGAAAACTCAGCACATTTTCTACAGCATCACATATTTATTCCGGTTCTACAAAATAATTTCTGAGGACAAAATAAATTTATTAAGTTATCAAATGAGAGTAAAGTGAACTAACGCCGAAGATATATGATAAATTATATCAGGTATTTCAACCATGGCAGATAAACTTTATTATAATTTCTTATATTCTCCAAGATCTTGAGTTTATAATAAAAAAATCGAATAGTCTTCGTCGCTGCTCTTAGTTCGCTGTAGATTTCTCGATATTGGAGTTACAATTGTGTGAAGGAGGAATGTAGTAACGACGGTTGTACTTCTTAATTCTATATATATATATATATATATA
>BOPP01000002.1:23258300-23276936 GCA_017312745.1 Gryllus bimaculatus
TATATATATATATATATGTATATATAATGGAAATTATTTTGTATTCTCTGTGAACATTTATTACTATATGATACTTAAAATATTCTAAAAGTTATATTAAAAGAATATGTTTTAGTGCTGATTGCGTAAATTTGCATTTCAGTTTCAGATAATATGTGAATTCACTTAAATTATCATAAATGCATATCAATCTGTACTGCATATGTTTCGATACATCGTCAAGGCTTGAAGCGAAGTAATGTAGTTCATTTTGTAAATATCATTTGTAAACTGAATTACTTAGCCTGTTTGTGTTAATTTTATTTCTCACTTATGGTACGTTATCTGACTCAGAATTAAAGTCCGTTCATTTCTCATTTTTGTATTTAATTGTGCGGGGATGATATTTTTTAATACTTAAAAATACAAATTTGGATTTATCTGAGCCCATAATTTTCTCACTTCGTTCAATACCGTTATCACTCAATAATTTAAGACACTGTATTTAAGAATAATTTACGATATTTCTCCTGGTTAGGATCCTCGTGGTGTTTTTGCTCTTCTATTGGTATGACGGGAATGAACAATAAATATTAAATTATTTTAGAACTGCATGAAATTTTGAAATATAGTTGCCAAAACACATATTCAACGGATTCCATTCACTTGTTACTAAATAGCCAATTTGTGGAAGGAACTCAATCCTGACGAACAAAATAAAATGTATCTTCCGTCTTTGACAGAAACTGTGTGGGGACCATTTTTATATTCCACAAAAGCAACGTTGTATAGATATGTATTTAGTATGTTAAATGTGAATTGCTTTATTAATTATGATCAATACTTTGAACGGATTAGTAGTACAATTTATGCGGACCAGATGTAAAATAAAGTTTTTGTAAAATTAGACATGGCTTGATGTCAGAATACACTTCTTGCTGCTTTCTACACACGTACTTAAGTTCCATAACACTTTCAACACCGTTTTGTCTCTTAAGTTTGCATTTATGAGACACTGTAAGATAACATACAATGTAGGCTTTCACGGCCGGTTTCCACATCAAAATCAGTTGTTTCCGGGCTTGAAGGCCGTGGTCCAATGGAGACTTGTCCTTTGGACAAGTCTCCATTGGACCACGGCCTTCAAGCCCAGAAACAACTGATTTTGATAATTTTGATAAGATAATTTTGAATTTTTGAAATTGGGGTTAGCACTATCTTCTCTGATCCCTTAAATTAATTTAGAACAGGCGATAGTGTGAGAGATGCCGATGATTCAAGAAAGTACAAAAGGTTTCATTCACATGAACTACCCTCGAGAAACTGTTTCCCAGATGTGAATATCACATAATATTTATTTTATATTCTTTTATGTGGATATTTTATTATAAGTGAGAAGTGAGATCTTTGTACGATTTCTCAAGCTCTCAAATCCCTATTCTCACTTACATACCATATTAAGTTGTATTACGATGTAATCCGCTCTGACTTTTCGTAACCTCTCTTTAGTGATTGGAGGCACTAAGGTTAACTGTAGCTTAACCCTCTGGATAAGCTTAAAAAGTTGGTCCGCAGTGATCTGTGTCTCATTTAGATTAAAACATGTGTTCACATTCTATTTTATGATTACATAATAATAATAGTAATAATAATAATAATAATAATAATAATAATAATAATAATTGTTTTATTATTATTGCTATTACTGCACTATAAATTATTACAAAATTTACTTCGTAATGATTATTAAAATTTCGGTGATTTAATATTGAAATAAATTACTATTTATTTTTTAATTTATTTTCGTAAAAATAGTCAAATCTCAATGTGGAGAATGGAGGAGAAGTATTATCTGTCCACGGTTTCTTAAGCTTCAGAATCTCTTCTCCGCCGTTTGACTATATACAGTTGAATGACCAGCCCAAATAAAGAATCGCCCAATTCTATGGACCCCACACAGATTGAAATACCTAAGGCTGAATCTTGATACCAGACTGAATTTGAAAAATCACATAACAGTATAAGCACAGCAAGCCAAAATAAAACTAGTTCTCGCACTTTTAAATCGTGATAGTAAGCTCTCATTAAACAACGCCATCACCATCTATAAATCACTAATGAGACCCCAATGTCTTATACATGCACTATATGGATAAACGCCTCTAAAACTAATATCAATAAATTTTAGATTATCAAAAATCATTTCCTGATACTCGCCACTCATGTACCCTGGTTCATCTCAAACATTCATCTGCACAAAGAAATGAATTTACCTCCTATAGTTCACCATATTCGCCATCCTATAGTTCGTATCTAACAATTTATTTTCCAAAATAAACACAATATCCCAAGCAATCCATTACGACTTAGCCACCACCTCGCAGCTCCCAACTAGAATAAAAAATAGATACTTAGTAGATTCATTCCTCAGCATATTTTCAGAACTGAATTAATCCCATAGGTGCTCTGTGTGTTAGAGTTTCCTATTCACCTGTAATTATATATAATTGTAAGGTTATCATTTAAGTTAAATATTAAGTCAGAAAATGCGTATGATATAGTATATATAATATTGAACTATGTATATTCGTCCATTAATAAATAAATAGTAAGAAACAGTTGAATGAAGAATAACAGTACTACCAAAGCATATTTGGCGACGCGTGAAATATTACAACTTTTCGCTTTCGGGCACCAAAAAACCTATTTGCATCGCTAGACGAACAACTATTTGATTTATTTAGTATTCGTAACAAAATAGCAACCCACACCTTTGGCTCAATACCTACCACGCACGAGCTTTGCCTTCCAGCCCCGCTTCTTCCACCGGCTCTTCCTTCCGGCGGCGCTCGCACTCCGCGCTCCGACTTGCGCTTTTCGCCAGCGGCGCATCGAAGATAAGGCGCGCGCGGCGGAAGCGGGCGTGCGGGAGGGTTGGGCGGCGCCGCGCGGCCCCGGGCGCTGGGCGGCGGCAAACCGGCGTCGGGGCGGCGCCGGGCGCGGCGCCCGAGCGCCGGCCACGGAGCTGCTGCAATGTGAAAGACCCATGCCGGTGTTGCCAAACAAGCGGAATCTCCAAAGGAATCTGGTCATCCCCCGACCGTCGTCTAGTTGAACATAACGGCCTGTTACGCAACGTCTTCCCAGAGCCCGCTAGTTGCGCGTCTGTGCGTCGGCGGCGCTGGCGCGGAGACAGACGTGGGCGCGGGGCGCGCGGGCGGGCGGCTGGCGTCGGGGGGCGGCGCGGCGCTCCACCGCTGCCACCACCGCCGCCGGCCGCCACGGCCGCCGCCGGACGCCCAGTGCGAAGCCAGCGGGCGCCCGCGACCGCCCGTCTCCACCGCGTGTCACGCCCGCCGCACGGCCGGCGCGTGCGGGCCGTCAGTGCGTGTCGTGGGGCCGTGCCGGACGGTGTGGGTGCCACCGGCTGTATCGTGGACCGTCCGCTAGATCGATCTAGTGATGCTACAGGAAGATAATATACTCTTATATGTACGTGGAGTTTTCTACTGGTTCGCTGTTTCGACTTCTTCGCTTCTTCTTGTCTTCTCATCGCCCCGCATCGCCTCAGCGCGCTTCAGACGAAGCCTGTGCCTGGCTTGCCGCGCCTGTGTAGTGGCTGGATGTGCAAGTGCCGTGCCATGTGGAGCCTCGCCACGTCGTGCAGGGCGGCCGCATGCCTTGTTGCCCTCGCGCGCGCTCTCCTGCTCGTCGCCCTCCACCACCGCTCGCGCCCATCTCCACGCGCGCCTTTCCCTGCAGCCGACGTGTCCCCTGCATTCGGCAGTCGCCGTCCGCGGGCACCGCGACTGCAACTTATACGTCTACGTGTCAGTATTTCTGTCAGTAATGCGGCCAGAGTTTGCATGCTCCCGGCGGCCGAGGGTCGTTTTTCTTTCACGTTTCCCCCCGCGCAGCCCATGGAAAGGAGCCGAGTATCGGGCGAGACGCGTGCTTCCATGCGCTGGCGCGCCTCGTGAGGCGCGGCGCTGGCCGTTCGAGTTTTGGGCGGTGGCGGTGGCGGCGCGGTGACCGCGGTGGCAGAGCGGCCCCCGCGCCCCATCTGTCGGGGGCGAGCACCAACTGGCGGCTATCGAGCGCCGAGGCGCGCCGCCCGGTCCCGCTCGCGGCCGCCCGCGTCGTCCGTCCACGACGCGCTCCGCGCCTCGCCGCGGCTATTGCCCCCGCCGCCGACGCCAAGGTTGGCGCTTGCAGTGCGCTACTGCGGGCGCCCCACCGCGGCCGCTCCTCCCGCAAGCACCCCGCGGCCCCTCGCACCACCGCGGCGCCCGCCTGCGGGCCAACAGCCAGCGCCTCCCGCGGCGGAAAGGCAGCAGTTAACGTTTGTTCGCAAAATTCGGATTGTTGCTTTCGTGCAAGAGAACTGAAAACCACGTTTTCCCGCAAAACTCTTATTTTATGCTAAGGAACATATTATAGTATATATATTGTGTCTGTGAATTCACAAAGAATCGAATCTTATACGATGTCATTTTTTTCTGATACATTCCAAGGAGACATTAACATCTCCCTCGAAACGAACTGTGTCTGTAATCTCGTCTTACTGACAGTAACCTTTCATCTCTGTTCAATAGAACGCTCCACAAAGAAGGTGAAAGAGCTTAGGACAATATGCATACGGCGAGTCGCTCCGCCTCAAGGAAAAGAGGGAGAGGGGCGACGACGCGGCTCTTCTGCTCCTCTACTGCGCCCGACAAACCCACTGCGCGCTTGCGCGGAATGCAGCGGCGCGATGCCCGTCCTTCGCGGAAGCCAACCCGCCCCTCCTACTCACACTCCACTGGCCTCCCACCGACCGCTTTGCCTCCAACCAGCCCACCCACCCTCCGGCTGACGAAATACCCCTCCGACCAACCACCCAACTACTCAACCGCATACCACTGACCGTCCACTCTTTCCGACACCCTCCCTCCAAAACGGCCATATACCCGACTTCCAACCTTTCGAACACACTACCCTTCGACGCCCAACTACCCGAACGCCCAACCACCCGAACCGGCCCAACCACCCGACCGCCCAACCACCCGACCGCCCAACCACCCGACCGCCCAACCACACCGCCACCGGCCAACACCCGACCGCCCAACCCGAAACCGCCCAACCACCCGACCGCCAACCACCCCGACCGCCCAACACCGACGACACCGGCCCAACCCACCCGACTCGAGCCCCAACCACCCCGACGCCGCAAACACCACGAACAGACCAAAACCACCCGAACAGACAACCACCCGACGCCCACCTACCCGACGCCCAACCACCCGACCGCCCAACTACTCCACTGTCCAACCACCGAACGCCCAATTTCTGAATGTCCACCTACCGAACGCTCAACCTCCCGGAACGCCCAACCTCCCGAACGCTTAACCACCTTAAAAGCCTAACCCCATTACGCTCAAACCATCGAATGCCCAACCTCCGGACGACAACCTTCCGAACGCCAACCGCCCGACCATCCAACCGCCAGCAACCCGACCGACCTACACCAACCGAGCCTAACCGACCAACACCCGACCGACGCAACCATAACGACCGACTAAACACTCCGCTCAACCAACCACACCACCAACCAACAACCCGACTGACGCAACCCGCTTGACCGCCTCTTCGCTCACCCACACACCTTTGCCGCTCCTCCGTGTCTCGGAAGAGCGGCTGCGGTCCGCCTCGTGCCCTTCCACCGGCCTGCGTCCGACGCGCTCCCCCCCTCTCCGCCGACCCGCGCGACCCGGCGCCGACCCGCGCCGCGACTCGCCGCGGAGCAATGATGACCGCGCACGCGGGATCCATTGCGCTCTTTACTCGCTCACTCGAGGCGGCGCAGCTGGCAGCGCAGATAGCGAAAGATAGGGGCTGCCCTCGCCTAGCGAACGCCACTTGTTGGCACAGCGACGATACTCGATGAGTTTTTTCGCTGAATCATGAAACTTACTTTAGATGTTTACTCCTTCTCTCTAGTTCTTTCTAGCGTTACATTCTGATAAAAAGGTTTGTTTTCGAAAACACTGGGAGATGTTAGAAAGTATCCAGATTTGATTATTATATATCCATTTATAGTGTGTGCTCTTTGATGAAATCTATTTTTCAATATCACATTTCTGTTGGAAATACTAAATGGAATACACTTAATACTAAAATGGGTATCTTTTGCTCGTAAAATAGTTACTTATTTCGCATTAATTGCCAGATATTACATTAAACATTGCAATACAATGTCTGTCTTTAATGATTTGAATAAGAAATAATTATGTGAAAAATGCGAAATAAAAACTGCATCACTATTGATTTTATTAGTGATATTATTATTTGTTTAAAATGTTTCTGTCACTGACAATTTTTTTATTACACATACTACATTACGAATGTACATTTTCAGAATATTTGTTTAGAATTTGCACGGAATTCATAGAAAAATTTTTATAATTAATTTTCAATGTAATAGCCCAGCTATCTTGTGAAAATGCTCGATATGTAAAATGGACACAACGTTATGGGTTAACTATTATTATTATTATTATTATTATTATTAATTATTATTATTATTATTTACTACTCACATTATGTTCAAAATATTTTTCCTAAGCTCAACTCAAAGTCAAATCACCGTTGAACAGTGCCGTTTGCCATGCTGGAACGTGATGTGGAACTTGCCCGCACCCGGAACACACAGTTGCTTTGCGGGCTGCGCTAGTCTCCTGCGACTTGTGATCATAACCTGAGGCACGGGAAAAGCAACCGCCTCCTATCAGTGGCGAAGAGCCGTCGGCCCGAGGGCCCTCGCCGCTCTTAACCATCATTAAGGAGTATCCCGCCCCTACTGCCCTCGACCTGAGTATTCCTCAGCAGCTTAGCGGGACCTCCGCAACCTTGTCGGTTTCTGGACAGCTCTCTCACACTAGACCGCGCTCTTGATCGCCTTGTACGTTATCCTAACGATACGCGCGTTTTATGAAAAAATTAACGACTCGCTGCTGTTAAGAATTTAATAGTGCGCGGTTCAAAGGCCGGGCCGCCCCGTAATAACACAACCCGCAGGACGAGAGGCGCGAACGGCTCCCAGAAGGGTGTGAAAGTAAAACGCGGAGATGAAAGAGACAGCGCTTACGGGCGCCGGGGGCCGATGAATAAGGGAAGGAGATTCGGGCGCGAAGCGTTGCCGCGAGGGTGGGGATGCGGGCGCGGAGACCGGACGATGGGGGGAGTAGGCGGACGGCGGGAGAAGGGAAACCTCGTGGAGCGCGTCGTGCACGGCCGTGCGACAACGACGCTGCACGTGCGCTAGTGCGCCGCCGCTGGTGAGGACCGCGCGGGCGCGGCAGCCGCGACGCGAGGGCTATCGGGCGTAGCGGGCGGGAGCGGGGCGGAGCGGGAAGTGGGAGCGTGAGCGGGAGCGGGCGCGGAGCGGGGTCCCAGAGCCGTACCCTCGTGCTGCGGCATATCCGCCGGCTGCCGGCGGGGAATCTGTGTTAGGGGGGCGCGGCGCGCGGCGCGCGGCGCCCGCTGGAGGGCCGTACGCCAATAGAAGGCCTCTGCGTCGACGCCAGACCGACGCCAAGGAGGGGCGGCGGGAGGGCCGAGGCGGGCGGGCCGCGCGGACGCCGGGGACAGTCGGACCTAGTAGGTCGTCGGCGCGCTAAATGGAATGTGGAGAAGCGGCGGCAGCGCTCGGGCGCGTGCCCTGACCGGCGGCGCGCCGCAGTGTGCAGTGACGCGCGCGCGCGGCGGCGCCGGCGCCGGCGGCTCAGTGTCTCGTTAGCGTCATGCTCCATATCTCGTGGAGCTTATGGAAGATAAAGACATGTGCCGGTAATGATCACGACTGTAGTCGCTTCACCTATGGCTTGAGACTAGCATGCCTGCCGCTGGGGATAGCGGGGAGAGCAGGCGGAGCGGGCGCCGGCTCGGCTGCGCATCCGGGGTCCGGGCAAGCGGAAAGCGTCCGGCCCCGTGGAACGCGTCGGCGTCGCCCCGCCGCGGGGCCCCGCCGTCGTCGCCGGCGTCGTCGCCTCTATACCGTCCGTGCCACACGTGAGCGCGTCGCCGTTGCTGTCAGCGTGGTAGCGGCCACAGGCGCGTGATCAGTCCGACGAGGCGTTCGCACGGACCGCTGTGTACGTGCGGACGCACCCGTCGTGCCCGTTTGTAACGGTTCGGCGCGTGGTGAGGCCCCGACGTCTGCGTCGACGCGGCGCGCGGCGCCGCCGCCGTCGCCACGCGGGGAGGGGTGTTCGCGCAGCGGCACCAGAGTGGCGACAGTTTGAATGGCAGCGCCATGCCGGCGGCGGGCGCTCAGTGGTGACCGGGCGCGCGCCGGGGAGACCGAGTTGTTGCGCGCGCCTGGCGCTCGCCACGGCTCGGTGCCATGTGAGACGCGTATGAGTGTGGGCAGGTACAAAGCGATGCGCCGCGTGGACGGCCTCGCCACCGTTTCCGTCTATGTGTCTTTTCCTTGTTCTGTGGATTACTGTAACGTATCTGTGGAATTATTTTTATTACAATTTTTTGCCGTGAATGTGGCCTTAGATTTGGACGCCCGTCTGCTTGCCGCTTGCCTGCTTTGCCTTTGCTTGTGGCCTTGCTTGTTTGCCTGCTTGTCGGTGGCTTCGGCGGTGCCGCCACGTGCGGCCGCGCATGCGCCCGCGCGCACACCCGCCACCCTCGCTCCCTCCCCCGCTGCGCACCGCCTCCCGCTGCTCGCTCCGTTCTGCGCATTCCCCGGCTGCGGCCCGCCCCGCGCCCCCCCGGCGCGCCACTCCGCTCGTGCGTCGCCCCGCCTTGGCCCGCTCCGCCCATCCGGACCCCCGAGCCCACCGCGCACCGCCACCGTTCTCCCGCCCTCACCTCCGCTCGCCGCCGCGGCACCCGCCCGCACCGCGTGGCACCCGCGCGCGGGTTTTGCGGGTCGCGCCGCACGGCGCGCACCGTCGCAGCGCCGCCTTTCCCAACACGCCACAGGCATTCTGTCTGCCTGCGCCTGTGCGGGGTCCCTGCGTTCTCCTCGCCGGCGTTGGCTCGCTCTGGATTGTTGCACGCGCGCCGAGCGTGGGCGCTCGGACGCGTTCCAGCCCGAAAGACCGCAAGCGGCGTGCCAATCGATCGGCAGCGGGCCGCGCGTCGCACGACGCGGGACGCGCGCTCGCCCGCCAAACAAGCGCGCGCGCTCGTCGCCGACGGCGTCCGTGCGGCGCACGGCGTGCGCCGTACGCCACGGCGCCGGCGGCCGCGTGCGGCGCGCCTCCAGACAATGCGTCTCATGGCGCGGCGCACGCCGGGCCATCGCAGGATTGGAACAAGGCCTGTGGAGGCGCGGGGAGAGACACGGCGGGCCTGTACAGAGATCCGCTGCGAACGGGCCCGCCGACTCCCACGCGCGCCGCCACGCCAGCCTTGAAGCACGCGGCGTCTCCGTTTGGGCCGCCCTGAGAGGCCAAACGCTGTCGCTGCGTGCAGGGAAGGGCGGGCTTTTGGACCTTCGAGGCCAGTTTGACATCTTGGGAGACGATTGCTCGCGAGGGCGCTCGGCGTGCCTTGCAGCAGCAACCAGCCAGGCTTGCTTGGGGCGGCTAGGCTGGCGAGGTACAAAGCACGCAGGTACACGGGGGTTAGGGGCAACGGGTCGCGCCAGGGTGCTCGGGGTTGAGAGGGTCGGCCAGCTTGTCAGCCGCACCGCACAGCCGTTGCCGCTACCGCTGCTGCCGCGGTCAGCAGCCTCGAGATGCGCTCCCGCGCTCAGCTGGCGCCGACCGCCTTCACGGCGCCACCGCGCCCCCGGGAGGCGCCGGGGTGCCGCACACGCAGCCGCGTTGTGCGCACCGCAGCGCCGGCTCCCTCTCCACACCCCGCTGCCACGAGTCCAACACGGCACACTGCGGCAAACTTGTAATAAGACAAGCACACTCGTCCACGCACTCTGTTGACTTGGCTTTGTCTGGATCCAGGTCGCGGGGGTAGGGGTGTGAGTGGTAGCGCATCGGCGCCGAAGAGGACGCGCCGCTGAGATGGCGCCGTCGGCCGCGCGTCCGCGGCCTTCACGCCTGCCGCGCTTGAGTGTTGTCGAGTGAGCGTGACAGTTCGGAATGAACCCAGGCATGGCCGCCGTCTTGTACGGGATCGGAGACGACTCCAGTGGGTCTCGCTACAGCAAGGCGTTCCTCAACCACTCCCGGACACGTAAGTCTTACAGGGAACACGGGTGGCCACTTGACACCCAGCCGACCACTGCCCAGCCAGCCACCTCAACACAGCGCGGCCGCCCGACACCGCCCGGACAACCTCCGCTCACGCGTTTCGCCGCATCCCACGCCGCGCCGCGTCGCGCCCGCGTGATCAAAGCGCGCCGCTGCTCGATGACCTTTCTGCGGCGCTCTCGCGGAGGGCGGCGGCTGCACCGGCGGCGCGGAGCGGCAGGGACGGCGGCGTGGGCATGCCGCCCGGCGCTTGCGACGCGCGCCTTCGTCCTTGTCGCCCCCCGCCGCTGCAACGGCCGCCGCGCTGCCACGCCGCGCCCGCGCGCCACGCCGCGCCACGCGGCGCCACGCGCGCCACGCCGTGCCGCCCCCGCCTCGCCTCCAACCTAGAGTCGAATGCTGCGCGGTCGCGGCGTCTGTCGCGGGGCCCCAGGCGCCGTCGAGAAAGGTCGCGGCGTCGGGTCGTGGCGTTGCATGTCTGGCGGCCGCGACGGCCGCCGCTCCCGTCACGAAAGAACAGGGCGGCCTCAGTGCCGCCCCGCGCCCGCTCGTCCGCCTGGCGCGCGCGCCGCCGGCGTCTACCCGACGCCAACGTGCGCTCCCGCCCTATCGCTGGCTCGTCCCGGAAACATTCCGTTTCTGAGTCCGGGACGGCCAGACGGGCTCTGCCGAGTGCGCGGGCGCGGGCGCTGGCGCCGGCCGGCGCGGCGGCGCTGCGGCAAACGCAGGCCGCGAGCTTTTCCGCGCCGCGAGCGCTTCCGCGTCGCCGCGGCCCTCGCAAGATTGATTGCCGCGCCCAGCTGAGCGCCACTCATGAATTTTCCTCGGCTAATTACTATCAAAAACTCTCCCCTCCCTAAAGAAAGAAGTTGCACGTTTTTGTTTTCTGGCTGCGGTATCTGCTCTTGACTGACGGGTTCGCTACAGATTCGATAGTTCTCCAGGGAAATGAACGTTTTTAATCCTGCAAGAGGTGGTGGTACCGCAATCTGTGTTGGCGGCGAGCGCTCGCTCGAAACGCCCGCGACCAATCGATCGACCGAGCAGGCACGGGCTGGGTCCCGCGACGCGGCACGGCGCTCGCGCGCGTCGGAGTCCGCAACGCGCCGCTCGTCGGCGATGCGGTGGCGCGCTCCACGCGGGCCTGGACCCGGCGCGGCGCCAGCGGCGATGGCCGCCCCTTCGGACCCAGTCGCGTGCAGCGCGCTCGCCGTCATATCGACGTGGCTTTACATTCCTGCGTCAGATATCGACCAGACGCCACAGTCGGCAGGCTGGCCGACCGACCGAGCGTCTGACCGGCCGGTCGCGCGCCGCGCCGAAACGTGGCCGCAAACGCGCGATCGCGATCGCCGGCACGGCTGGTGACTCCACCGCACCGCCACCGCGAAACCCAAAAGATTTCACTACATGCTTTGGGCTGTCGCATCCACACGGACTAAACTGCAGGACCGCGCTCTAACCGTTGAAAGTTTCAAATCTTCTAAATTGACTCTAGTAGAGCTCTGAAAGTATTGATGTTGTTTTCAAACAATTTGTAATAACGTGATAGACCAAAACGCAAATTGTAATCCAGGAAACTTCGCATCGCATCATTTCCGTAGCACGATCGCTTCCATCTTACCGCCTCCCCATCGCGATTTCTGCGCGTCTGGTCGCATTTAGACTTCCCCCTTGCTCCCGGCGTGAGCTCTCTCGCGACGCCAGTTAGCGCTGACTTTTGTCATCGACAAATCGATAGCGAACCGGCCGCCGGCGACCGTTTCAACGCGACTGCCGGTCGGGTGGGCGACAGTCGTGTGCGGCGTCGCGGGCCGCTCCGCGGAGCCCCCCTCCCTCCCTCTTTTCGACGCCGTGCCATCACTTGCAGTTTCCGTCGAACACGTGGTGTTTTCTTAGCTTGTTTCTGGGCGTAATTCGATCTGACACCCCTTCACCTTGACGCACGATATATAACTGCTTAAGTTTCATAGAACAAAGCTATACGTTAATTAAATATTCCCCTTAATCATTATCTTTTTTGATCTCTCATTGACAGTTTTTAAATCCGTTTGTGGATTCAATGAAAAATGTTATATCTGTGCGTAACTCTAATTCCTTACCAGATCAATACTAATGTTTCAGTATGAAAACCTTTCGTGAGCGATTCAGAATTTAATGTTCTATCGGTGGAAAACACCGCCTAAATAATTGTTAGTAATTAATTAAATGGTCAATTTATCATTGATAATGTTGTTTGCGTTCATAGAGTGTGTTAAATATTTACCACAACGTAAAAATGACATTTGAATTCCATTCACTAGTTTATCTCAATTACATCGTTGGCGTATTCTGGAGATTGTTCTAAAACCCATCTCATTCCAATTCAGCGCACCCACAAAATAAATGCACCACTTAAATGTGTTAATCATTGCCTTTCGCGATTATGTATTACTCGCTCGCGTATCTAATAATTTTCTCTCTTGGGCATTGGTATTCATGACAGTGCATACGTTTTTCCTGTTTTTCATTTCAGTACCCAGAATACAGAAAAGTTCTTCTAGAGGAGCAAAGAATCGTACGTTACGTAATATAAGTAGTATCAGTTAGCAATCGAATTCCCTTGCTCGAGCGCTGTCTGGAACGAAAACGGAAACAACCTTCGATTACTAAATAACGTCTTCGATTGCCCCCGAGCGGTGTATTGTATTCGTTTCGAGGTCACATGCGAAGACACCGTGAGCCACAAAGCCTCTCCATAAAATCAGAAGACACACTACATATATTTATCTCTAAGAAGAAAGGGGACGATGCGCTCAATGAGTAGTTGATACTCTTTTGCAACAATCACAGTTCTGCCTGAGCCTCAGTTAAATTGGAATGGGTGAAAACCAGAACGGTATAAGTGACATTTTATAAATTGTGTGACAACTCTTTATTTAATTAAATATCACTGTAAAGTCGTGGTGCTTTTTGTCATCCTTAAAACCACAGCCTTTCAATTGTTGATTAAAAACACGAAATTACATTGGCCCTGAAATATAGTCTAATATAAACACGTTTTTTCTCAGAATTTATAAAGTGTCACTTATACCGTTCAGATTTTCACACATTCATTTGAGAGTTCGCCACTGAGTTGAATGAAATGATTAACGTTTGTTTTTGCGTAAATTTATTTATTATACAAGGATTCGGATTGCTAATGTTCAAAATTTCATTCGCATATTACTTCACCCATAATTTGTATTGTGTATGAAAATTAGTTATTTACTGTATAAAGTAATTGGAACTGGCAGCTCAGACTTTACAGTTTATCACTGTAAATTTAACTGAAGCGTGTTGCACAATGCAAATTGAGTATTCACTATTCATTAGAAGTATCAAAAACATATGTTGATTTGGTCTATCGTTGCTGAAGTATTCTTGTTTTAACATACCATTCAATAATAAAAAAATATTGCTGCAGAAGGCTCTTCAGTTTGTTAAAGATCGCCAACTTCCCCAGGTCTCCCGTCCCCGAGACACTGTAGGCACATCGTGGAGTGGTGTGGAGGTTCTCTGGTGATCTTGCAAAGTTCCCTCGAGCGCCAAGCGTTCCTTTCCCTTTTCTTCGCCGTCTGGGCGGAGATCTTATCTGGAATCGACAGCCGAAGCGCGATTTGCGATTGCATTTCGCAGAACTCACAGCCTGAGCTTCAAGCTGCCGCCGCTGTGCGCATCATGAGATGATCCCGTTCCGCAACCGGCCTAGGTGTTGTTCTTTTCTTATGTCTTGAGTGTTTGGTGTTTGATGTTTAGTGTTCGGTGTTCGATGTATATTGCAGCATAGATGTTTTTCTTACTTCTCAATTGGCACGTTATGTTGAATTCTGAAATGTATATCAATGTGATTTCTCGGTGTTTCTACTCGTCGAATGTTACGTGGTGTTATTTGTTGTTTGATGTTTTTTGTCTTCTTTAACTAATATTTTGCTGTGAAACAGATAAGAAAATAATATTGCATAAATCTTCTGTTGTTCGCACAAATTGGTATGAAAATTCACTTATATATTGTTTTGCATGCCAAAGCGTATTACATTTCTATATTTGATGTTCCAATATATCCTATAATATTAGAGTACGTTATCGTATCAAATGTTATTTTTAAATCATTCGTGGCCCTCTGTTCCCTTGAAAACATTGTAAATAGCGAATATAATTTTAACGTTAATATGCTCCATAAACAAAAGCTTTAAAAGTCTTCATCTTCAATTAAAATAATGTGAAAATGGTACAAAAGCGCATGTCCCAATCTGTTCGTTCTTCTGTCCCTAGTGCGTTTAGTTATGATGTTTTTTAAAACTATGTTCTTTTACAATCAACAATATGTTTCGTATAAAGAAATCGTAAACTTGTTTATAACAATGTTAAAACTGATTTGTTTGGATGTTTCTGTCAATGTGTTCCAATTTGTAATTTCATCTTACAATACTCTGTAAATATCCAGGAACAAACGCACGAATGTTAATTACAGTAAAGAAATCGTAAAATATTTTATTGGTTTTTAATGGTGTAATTAAATCTTTGTATACATGATATTTGTTTTTCACAATGTTGATCACAAATCAGGTTTGGTTTGCAATTTTTACGTTAACATCTATGAATTCAGATGTAAATGCCTTGGATTATGAGCATAAAACTTATCCAATACAGTTTCTAAGGATTTGTGCTAATTTTGCAACTAAAAAGGCAAATGGCATGGAAATTTCTGAAGAAGGAATTTGGCAAAATTAAGGAAATCAATTATTTTAATTTTCATAACATTTTAAGAAGAGTTTGTTCCAAAATGTTGTGTAAAAAAACATTTTTATTAATGTGTATTTCTCAGGGTGATGTCATGACAAAACAGGTTTTAAAAATCGGTTTTCAATAAGCTTTATCCATTCATATTCTATCTTTGAGTGCTTTACATATAGAAATAGTCAGATTTCATTTTCATGGGTTTGAGGTATATGTACAAAAATGTTTGTGAAAATTCCTTTGTTGAGCGCTTGCTTTCATAGACTCCGCTAGATAAATATTAAGTTCGTAAAATAAAAAAAAATATTTCAAACTTTCTCTTATTGCAGATGGTTTCGTAAAAAAATTCGTATATATAAATATATACACGTTTACATGTTTTGAAAAATGCAGGTACAGCTTTTTTCTTTATAAACATCTGTTTGTCCGTTCGTGTGTTTGTTCGTTCCTCTGACCGTCTGTTGTCTGACAGACCTTTCCATTGATGTCCGTTCCTATTACTATCCGTCGTCTGACTCTCTGTTCGTGTCTGTCTGTCGATGAACAACACTAACGCCAAAATCGTTTACAGAATTTTCTTCAAAATTGATTTCTCTCTATCGGCCTCGCAGAATTTAAGAGATTTTTGTCAATCTCAAACATCTTTTATTTTTGGAGATAATTTACAAAAAGGGCATGAAATTTTAAAAATTTTGCCGTACATTTTTCTTTATTATTTTTGTAAGAATGCAGAACAATATCTTGTATTATTTTTCACAAGTATTATTTTCGTTAAAGTTAAAATTTTCTAAAATTAAATAAATTAATTTTTATAGATACGTTTGGTTTGCGAAAGGAAATTCGGTCATCCGAAGGGAAATTATTTGCTGCCAGAATCAAAAAACTACATTCTCGAGTTGAAAACGCGGCTTCGACAAATATTTTGACGAATTAAGGACACTCGTCGAGCCCTGTGTTGAGTGAATGAGACGATATCGAAGTGAAGTAACCAGCCGATAGCCACGATCACATGTGTAATCAAGTTCAGATATGCGGCATATTTAAACGAATATAGAAATACTACGACAAACTACTGTTCTAGACAGGTTTAAGTAGTATATCTAAACGTATTTTTGTAATAATGTTAGAAAATTATCCTCTTCCAGTAATTCATCCATTTCGGTAATAATTATGAAAATATGTAAGAATACGTCAGAATGTATTGAACCAAACCAATGATGAAATAAACATTGTAATCAATTATTCTTATTGGGTCTAGTTATCGTGTTGTGTTAAATTACTTTCAAATACCCTTTAAAATATTGGTAATGGCAGATATTTTAAATTTTCATACGTCACAAATTCGTTTTCACACTTTACTAACAATGCGGAATAAACGTTTTCTCTTATGTTAATATAATATATTACTAAATTATAACAAAATAATATAGTATTTGTGCTACATCGAGTAAAATTGCGACAACAAAATGTTAATGTACAGGGAATATAGATGCCTTAAATATCCTAAAAGGAAACGCAGACTACTACTGTTCGATATGAGATATTAGTAAAACCGGATAGAGCGAGGAAAAAGACGGAATGTGTCATAAACACGCGTTTTGCCACAACTAAATTTTATTTTTTAAATTGTATGAAGGAGCGTAGACTTTATTACTTTTGACCTTTTTCGATCGTGGCTTAGTTTCAAATAGTAAAACATAACAAAACTACTATCTTGCTGCAGCTCATCTCCTTTTTTGTTTTTAACCTATTTGCTTCATAATAGTTAAGATAATTGAGTAAATTTTTATATACCTCCGAAAACAGTATAAGAATCTCGCGTCCACAAATATTTTATATTACTAATATTTTCCAATTTTCAATGATCGAGGGTTGTTCTTGCTGGTTTAAAGTTAACGTACATTAATTAATAAAATGCATTTATTCATATAATTTTAAAATTCGTTTAAACGGTCTATAAAAATCTTCATTACCATTTACGTGTGTGAGATATATCAATCTATAACTAAATATTTGGCTTGCTTTGACTATTTTTATTCCATTTTAGAAGTTAGTTTCTGTGTAGTTTCTAAGTAGATTCATTTGTGAATTATATGTTTCATTAGCTTTTTTCGGCAGAAAAATAAGTTCTATGAGAATTAACGGTGAAAATATAAAATGTTACAAACGTAATGACGAGTGTTAAATGTTTTGTTTATCAAATATGTTTATTGAAAGTGCAGGTAATTGAATTTCAACATAACCTCCGTTTCTCTACAATTATCCCGAAACTATAACTCGACATTGGGTAGATTCTCAAATCTATAGAAACAATAGGAACATAATAATTGTACAATTTTGTAGTCGGAGAAACCGACCAGTGTGTCATTATCGTGATATCTGATTCGTGTACTTCAGCAAAGAATTGTAGGGTAAATTCATGTCGATGATATGATTATTTGGTTGAATAAATAACGCATCAATGCACTTTCGTTAATAAATGTATCATATTATATTTTCTTAATTTAATACTTTAATTGACAACAGACATAATTTGGAATCATATAAAGCATTTTACATTTTCTCTATCATACAATATTTTACATTTTGTCAAGACGTTCTTTTTTCTCACCAAAGCGTGTCATCATCTAGCAACCACGCACATTTGATAAATTAAGAACATGTGAAAAAACGAATATGTAAAGTAATTTTCTATTGCATTATCAGATTTATATACATTTACACTGATGATTCCGAAATATTAAGAATAAATCTCATACATTTATTTAATATTAGTAAAATTAAATTACTTCTGCATCTAACAATTGAATTCTCCTAGATCGTTCATTGTGTTTTTTAAAACATCGATACACTGTTTTCTTTCATTATTATCTCGATTTCTGGTTGCTCAGAAAGTAGCGGGAATATTGGTATGCAAGTCAAAGTCATAGAATTGGATTTTATTAGAAAATATGGAATTTATTGAAGTAAAAAAAATTGTTGAATACCAAAACATGCTATTTTAATTATATACAATTGAAATTATGGTATTCCCAAACTAAACGCTTCACAATCTTTAACTGTGTTTAAAAAATCTCATTTCGAAGTTGTTTCAGTTTCTCGTAAAGTGCCATATCCTGGATTAATATCTGAAATAAAATTAAGTGGAAATTATAAAAGTAATTTAGCTTTCATTATTGTTGTACTCTACTCCCTCATTTTTTCTTTCGAACCCAAAACATAATCAATATTTTTTTAATATAATTGTATATTTTTTCTCCATTAACTTCTCAAATCATTCCTATAGTTTCAGCCAGTACCTTTAGTTTACACTTATTCATATGTGTATTGTAAATTACGTAAATTGCTAATCCTGATCACTGTGTTATACGTATGCTCTTTTCTGAACCCTGTTTGAAGTTTCATAAAATAATTATTCAGGATAGAGGCAATGGGCAGGTCTTATCCAAGCAGCCATCATTTCTAGTTTATTGAAGAAATGAGATAATGCAAAACTTAAACTTAGGAAAATCAGCAAACTTTGGTTTTGAAGTGTTTCTCAATTTCAAAGTTCTCTATCGAATTAACTGCGTACCTTGACGAGAATAACAGTATGATTGTATTAGGAATGCGAAAGCCTATTTTGTAATGACCTAATGTTAAAGACATACGAGTGTATTATTTCCTTGTTATATATATACATATATATATA
>BOPP01000002.1:23290818-23308628 GCA_017312745.1 Gryllus bimaculatus
GCGTGCGCGCGGCGCCGCCGCGTCTCGCTTCGCACGCTCTGCCGGCCACGCCGGGGTCGAATCCCGGCGGCACTGTCTCCCCCTCCCTTCCTCTCCACCCTTTCGGCGTTCGCGCGCTGCGTCCCGCCCCGCATTGCCCCGCAGGGCCCCGCAATGGCTGCTACGGTTTCGGGCAGCCGCGTCTGCCGCGGCGTTCGTCCGCAGCAGAGCTGCGCTGCTGCAGGCGTTTTCCGGAAGTATCGACGCAGGCGTCGGACCCCCTTGGGGGCACATCTCGCTATTTCGCTGGCCTTTGCTGCCTATACATTTTTCAGCTCTAAATGCGTGACGACGGCGTTCTGCTTATAAGGTTTACACATGTAATGACTAGAAATTTGTGTGAGGAGAAATAGCCAGCACGGGTTCTAGTGGGATATTGTACGATGAGAGGTGCTTTTAAATTGGTGTGTGCATAGCTCGTTTAATTCATTCGCTTGGTTCGTTATCAATGTCTCACGTTTACCACAACACATGCGCTTTATGTGATTGCACTACTCCGTTTGAAAGTTGATGTGATCACTCTTAATTTTTGCGAAGATTTTTGCGAAGGTAAATGAATTGATTTGTTAACAAATTCTGCTCTGGGAATTTTTAGTAGAGGAAAGAGAGATTATCGGTTCACAAGAAAAGTATTACGTCTAAAAAAATTGTTATTGTATAGAAATGAGAACATTAGAGAGGGAGAGAGAGCACTATTTTTAATGGTTCAAATTTCACAAAAATGTCACAAGATAGTTGGTTGATAGATCGCTTATCTTTTCTTTTACCGTGAAATAAACGGCTCAGGATCAATCCGCTTTGCTGCAAAATGACGCTATTTGAGATATTTTCATATGCTGTGAATAAAAATGAAATGCTAATACTAATTTTCAAATATCAAAATATCAAGAAAATTAACTACTATACATCTTGGGAAGAAACCCGATAAAAAGGTACAGGGTGAAAGTACAGTGCCGTCACCATCGCGAAAGGGTAATGGATAGATCTGGATTTAGGTTCTGCGGAACTCGATAGCAGAAAATCGTGTTAGGAGACTATTCCGCCTCGGGCAAAATGCTCCATATATACTTAAAATTAATTTGAGCTTAATATTAAACTAATCCATCGTTTATGCAATACATTTTTTAATTGCCAATTTTTTTGTACATACGACTAATTAATTAACAATTATTTTAAAAACAAATATTTTGACTTTTTCTTAATTTTCTTAATTTGATGTTTTCTTAATTTTCTGAGGCGCAGGCCGTGCTCCCGTTTTATGAGGCCCCTAAGCAACTACTGATTTTGCTTGTAGTTAAAACAGGCCCTGGTAGGGAGAAAGTGTCGAAAATGGAACATGCGCGCAAAATCACATTAGCGCAGGTAGCGGCCGCGCCGGGGCCAGCGCCAGCCGCAGAGGCAATGCGCCCGGCGTTCACACGCCGCCCGGCGGCCGCCGCCGTCCGATTGATTTTTCGAGTGCGTCCAGGCAATCCGTCGGGAACGTTTCGTGCGGCGCGGTTTAATTTTACGAGCGCGCGCCGCGAGACACGCGCACGCAATCGCACGCAACACGGCCACACTCTCTCTCCTCCGCGAGCGATCCTCACGATTCCCGACTTTGATCGTCTTATTATCGTCGACGGAAACGTCATCAATGTCGGCGGAAACTTTGGAGTGGGTGTTGTTGCAGAGGGAAGCCTGTGGAAGCGATGGTATTGCTGAGGAGGGATGAGCGATGGCGGAAACTGGAAACGAGTAAGCAGCGTTGACACTTCGACGATAGTTGACAATGTCAGCGTTGTTGTCGACTCTCGAATTCTTGCACATCGCAATAATATGTCAGATACGTCATAAATAAGACGACAACAACAACAACAATAATAATATAATAATAATAATAATAATAATAATAATAATAATAATAATAATAATAATAATAATAATAATAGTTTACAATATGTAAAACGAGAATGGTCGAAAATGATTAGAGGACTCTCCTATTCGAGCTTCATGAGAAACATTTAAACTGACGAAAAATGTTATTTTTAAATTAACAACATAAATAGATTTATTTTATGTAAGTGATGATAACGCATATGTACTTAGATTTAAAACGACCCTGTTTTTATGCACAAAAAGTTCCTTTTAAAAACGCATAGAAAGGGAAGCCAAAAAAGAATGATTGAATATGTGCAATTTTTTCGCCCCTCAAATTCAGCAAAGGAACTAAAGACATTTTGTGCCAATGTTGTTTCACTGAAAACTGAACGTTGCCACTATTAACATTGTCTGTAATTATATATATCTGAACGTGATATTTAAAAAAAAGAACTAACATGCATTTCTGACATTTACCTTCAAAGATGATTTTTTTATATATACAACCCGTTTTAGTATTGATGATATTGTCATCCTGATGAGCGACTGTAGGGAATTCCCTATTTCATTTCGAAATTTCATAATAAATTGTTTACATCATGCTCAAACAAAGAAACGCTTGAGCAGGTGAAGTATTATTATTATTATTATTATTATTATTATTATTATTATTGAAGTTTTTTATTTCTATCAAAACATTTAAAACAGTTTATTTTTGGGAGGAGGAAAGCTAAATTTATTATTGAGAACAAAGCAAGGGACCATCTCAACATTTGCTCAAATGGTGAAGGGAAAATTAAGGACGGATACGATGGAGATGTGTCACTGACCGAGAAAATGATTACAGTTGTTATGTAGTAAAAAATGGATATAATATTAAAAAACTACGTGAATCTCATTAATGTTTGCCAAAGCTCAATTTCTTAAGAAAAAAATTGAGATAAAGACGAAAATCGAAATAGTCAATTGACCACCTGATTTCCATCTTGTTTAATAAAAATTATATGTTTACAAAAACATTATCTCCTCAGCAGAGCACCGCCCCAGCCAAGACAAGCTCTAATCTCTCGAACGATCTCCTGACATGTATTGTATTCTGTGTATTAAGGGAGGGGTTAGGACAAGGAAGGAGAGGTGAAACATAGTGCGTGATCTTCAGTCCGTTCGTTAAAATACTACTTCGGCATTCGTCTTGTATTGATCGGCGAATCCACGGAAAACTAATGATCAGAGCATCCGGCCGCTAAAGTCTCCTCTAGAGAGCTATACTGGATCTAGCTGTATAGCTGCAGTCGAAAATTCGCCTGCGTCAGGAACCCAACCGTAGGTGTCGTGTCGCTGCAGAGACAACAGTTATGCTGGCTCTGAACTAACCCAGCCTGTAAACCTATTCTGATCGCCTTTTTGTGAACACTCATACTATTTCAGGTTGTTAACCCATATTTCATACAGTTTCACGTCTTTGGAAACTAAATATGTATGTACACATGCACCAAGGTGTGCTGAACGCCTCTGCCGGATTGGGTATGTTATACATGTTACTTTTGTCACATTTACATCTCAATTTTTTTTAGTACATTAACGTTAGTATTTTTTAAATTTATCATAATAGTGCAAAGAGGTACCTTCATATTTTTGTTTCGAAATGTGTAAAAATTTACTTTGTATTTAGGGAGTGTCTAAATATGCACCAACAAATTCTCAACCCGCCAATCCGGATGGCCCAGATCGTTAAGGCAGTAGTGCCGTAGCAATCTCGTATCGTAAGGTCGGCTGTTCGAGACCCGCCTCGGCCGACCCGACCATATGAAGTCGTCTTCACAGTAACCAAAGGTTAAATCAAATCGTGGTCGCTAATGACCTAGATGTCGATGCGACTTCAAATAACAAAACAACAAGAAAAAAACTTAGTGTACGTACAAACATTGATATTAACATTTCGAAGACTGTCGTAGGGTCTCCATGTTGTTACATACATTATAAAACGTGTTTATGTTATCAAAATAATTTTCATTTGATAAGATGAATGGAATTTAATAAGATGCTACAATTCATTGCTGTTTTCCTGAACATTATGTTTTTCTACGATTCCCACATTGAATCATTTATTTGAGTTTGTATTGTTCTATGGATATTTTTTTTTAGTTTTTACGAGTATATTTCACGCTATTTCTAGTAAAGTCGTAAACCGTCAGGGACTTGGAAACATTTCTTGATAAATTCGTATTCGATTTTTTCTATTTAAGTCTACTCGATTTACTATTAGCCTCGTAAAGGCAAGCTATTATTGCACAACATTTAATGGAAATAAACTATTGAAAGTGAAACATCTGTTTCTGCATTCGTGTTATTGCCTATGCCGCATCGTAAAACTTGTCTTATGTTGCATTGCCAACAGTTTTCGTTCTCCTTCTTTTGAAATGAAATGCTGAATTGTGGCTGATGTCGAGACAAGTCCGAACGACGAAGCAAAATCTACGTGCTCATGTTTACATAAAGTTATGCGTTTTTACTTTGCTGAAAAAGCAAAAATGATTGGTTTCTATATCAGTAGGATCCATGTGATAACTATTTTATGATCATCTTCGGTTAAAATATTAGTGAAAACAGATATGAAGTAATTGTGTTTAAACTCATAGGCACAATACCAACTGAAATTGTTAAGGATTATTGTTTGTTGAGAAAAGAATGCGAAATTGTGCATTGCAAATTGAATATATAATTATTGCCTCTCTTGTAGCCTATTGCAGGTTCAGTAACAATCTTGGCCTACCAGATGTTGAAATGATGCATGTATCATTGAATAATAAAAAAAATTAAATTAAATTTGAAGGTGAAATTTTATCAGTTTGTCCGTAAGACGTAAGTTGGTCTTTGTTATTATTTGCAGGTTTCTTGTCATATTTGTGACAAATTATTTGTTGACTGGTCCCGTGCGCCCTGTCGTGTTGGATACACAAACTGTGTCTGCTTCTAGTCGGTGTCGTAGTTGATTGCTTTAATGTCGTTATTTGAAGAGAAGTATTGATGTTGATATTGAAGCTTTAGTGTCAATGCAATAACAAATGTATGAATAATACGCGACTCAACATTGTCGACATCTCAGTATCAGCAATATTTATATTTACTTTTATACAAATTATTACGTTTCAACAATTTGCCCCTGAATGGCTATAATTTTATTATCAGGATTTTCCTTTTATTTTTCTTTGTTAATCGTTACCTTGCCTATTATGTGTCTATTAAAACATATCTTGTAATGTGGGATTCTGTATTAATGATTAATATTTTTTAATTTTCTTTGCCGGGCTCGTTGTGTTAAATTTATCATGCCTCTGTAATGCGTAATGCAAAACTATCTCTAGATTGAAAAAATACAAATATTGGTTTTTAATGGAATTCTATTGACAGTACAAACCTTTCCATTTAAACGTTCTGCGTAAAATGACAATTTATTGTTACAGAATGTTAATATTACCTTCTATTCGAACATAAAATATCTGAAGACACATACATATAGTTCTATATATTGAGCCGAGAATGATGCTACGACTTCGATAGGTTTGGGTTGGAGGCGAATTAAAATGAAGTATAGCAGTTTCGCTGCGTTTCAAAAATTTCAAAATATTTCTCCTCTTTAGCGCTGCTCATGACTTGGAAAGAAGGTAGGAATTTTGAATATTCTCAACAAACTCGTCGTATTTCCGTGTTGCTATATGGAAATGGACGTTTGCCTGTTTGTTCGTAAATGTTTGCATATATTACTGCCTTAATGTGATTCGGATATGCTTGTGTTTTTGTGCGGCGATATGTAAGCATGTATGCATACGTATGTTATGGGTTAATCGCGAAGTACACACTAACTGATTCTTTCACATGAAATCGTTGAAACATTGATGACACATTTACAATTATTTATGTATGGAATTTCTCAATGCAAGGGAGGTGAATGGTGTATGAAAAAATAGTTAATCAACAACCAATTGTCCAATGCATACATTTTCTAGTATTTCAATTACGTCGACTTCGTATAACCCCGTAACACATCAATGCATGTAAGTGGATATGCTTTTTTGTATATGTAGTTATTCCTGCAAATAAACGTTTATGAAACGATGTATGATACCGTTCTATACAGTTATTTAACAGTGGTGTTCAACACAAGTAGTATTGTGATAAATGTGGTTACCACATTTGTGCCTCGTATAAAATTTCCTCCCGTTTTCATTTTTTCTTCCTTGTGGTATTCTTGGAGATAATTGAAGTACGTCCTTCTCCCAAAAGTTTATTAGCATTACGAACTTATCTGTCATAGTCCATGTGTTCTAGCATTTCTCTTCAAATAGGCCATATTGTAAGATATGATTCTTAGTCATTTGTTCCCCTAAACAATCATGTTGATCACTGCTGGTTAATTGTTGAATTGGTGTCTTAGCTTAATCAATGTTGTAAATATACAGTTGTTAGTATAATATATTACTTTATTTATATTTAAAAATATAAATTTATTACGGTGTTTTTGAATGTTTGAGGTGAGAGAAACTTAGTTATATTTGTCAAAAACTTAGGCAACTGACGAAGATAAGACCTGCTTGCTCTAAACCTCTCTTGTGAAGTACATTACCTTCATTTAAATTAAACAATATCTGGTTATTCAATTCACAACAATTTTAATATTTGAGAACAAAATAATAATCGTTTAAGAAATTGAATGTATGTAATGTTTTGTACATTATGTGTTTTCTTTTCAGAATTATTGCTGCGAAAAACTTAAATTAAAATAAATTTCTTTTCTCGAAAATTTCTTTCACAGAATGTATTGAAAACTCTGGTGTTTCCGTCGTTTATATCATACTAAATAATAAAATGGTCACTAACAAAACTCTCTCAAATTAAATCCAAATAATACTACGAAAATGTAGCCCTTTAAGAACGTTCTTCGTCTGTTTAAATATTATAATTTTAAACTTTTTCTGATAATGGCATCGTCTTTGTATCATCGAATCATTTTAAAAGATAGCGAAAAGATTTGTATATAGTTATTTTGGAAGAAACGGAAGGGCTTTTTGTCTGGGCAGGCACTCGCAACTTCCACACCCGAAATCATTGCCAGGATCATTGCAACAGTCGCATAGGCGCCGCCGATCAATTTTTTTCGCTCTATTTGCTGGTGACCTTCATTACAGGAAGCTGTCAGCGATGGGAATGTGTCGCCGTCCATCTATTCAGATGAGTGTAGGGTAGCATCAATACAAGTCAAACGCGCAGAGTGATTACAACTATGATTCGGGTGCCGCAAAGTGCGGGCTGCTTTGTACGTGACCCCATTCCATGTAGTGCGGTACATGTCCCGCTTTTGTGCAGATACGTTGCGTGCAGGCAGTGACGATAGTGTTAATGGATCGTGTGGGAAGGACTATCGTCGAAACGGGACGAACAAAACTTTTGACTTAGGTAACCGGCAAGTCTCTGTCGCTCAAAACAGAACAAGTCTACTGAAATAAATATTCGCTTGGTTTCGTCAGTCATTAATAATAGGTTCAATGTGGGACTGCAGGGACTATGCTTTCTAAAGACAAAATTTGTAATTTTTCTCAATTTAATCAAAACAGTTATCGTTTATTGATCTCATCACATTCCAAGGAGTATTCCCATTATGAATAAACACTGTTTATTTCAATCAAATCTTTTTTAAATAATTTTCGTTTCGAAAATATTAAACAGTATTTCTTACAAATCATCAATTTTGGGGGTATCCGAACATTAAGTTCCTCCACTTTAAACAATTCTGATATACTTATTGGATTTGATTCGGTTCCTCCCACGGCACTGAATGTCCGGAATTGGGAAAACGAACAGACACCGACACTGTACCGCTGACAATGTCTGGATAGCATTCCAAAGCTGATACTTTCATGACTTGTTCACAAGGGTGTTCTTTTTCTATCGTTTCTTAATAAATTTTGTTTTGTTGTAATTTGATTGTGAATACATCTCACCTTTTCTTCTTATTCTTCGTATTCGGTAACCTTAATTTCAGTTGATATTTTATGAAAGGCAAAATTGATGATTTGTAAGAAATTGCCGATTAATAAATTTATTATGTTTTTGTTGAGGTATTTTGTGTGGTAGAACAGTTTTTGATGATATACCGGTCATTTTTCCTCTCAAAAATGTAGATTATTCCAGTATTTATTATTGTTTGCACGTATAAGCTAAATTAATACAGTGTACCAGGAAAGTCTCTCCGTAGTGACACCAGTGGCTGGTGAGAGTGCTAGCAAGACAAATTATGTTGGTAGCATGAACTGCAGCTTGTTACAAATGAAAACGTAAATTGTGTACTCACCACAATCATAATAGGTACTAGGACTGATTATCCATTTACTTGTTTCCCAGGGATTTGGCTTCTCTGAACAATTTTTAATAAGAGCCTCTGATTCGGCTCGGCGAGGAAAGACTTTCTTGGCGCATGTTTCGAAAAATCCTAACTATATAAAATGGTAAAGAATGATTAGTAAACTTTCGTATTTAGTGAGGTTTCGTACAAAAAATAACCGGAGTGAAAACTGTTTTATATTTTATTTTTAACGATCTGTGAATACTTTATTCCTAAGCGAATTTTGGTGTTGGGAAAGACTGTTCAGATAAAATATATAATTGATACGATAAGGTATACATTGAAGGTATATATGATATACAGGTATTTAAGACTATGCGAAAAAATGCCTTAGAAACACGTTAAGAATAGAATTGCAAATGTATATTACGCCATGATTGTGGATAGTTGATTACTTTACGTGTAATGCGCTTTTTTATAGCAGGCTTTCAGATATATTTGCATTAATATCAATTTCTACAAAAAATTGTCTTTTCGTGATTACTTCAGACTGACAAAAAAATTGGAATTGTTTGAACATTTGTACTTTTTGACAATTAAAAGGTTTGAGGTATTGTAGGTACAACTACAAACTTTTATAAGTAACTGACTGATATGGGAAAAGCGCGAGTGATGAATAAACAAATATAGTCGTGTTGATGGTCACTTCATCAACGACCTTATTGACATTGTCTTAGTGAAAGAGTGCGATCCGCTTTTCCGTGATGACGTTGCGTAAAAAGCTGAACATAATTAAAACTGAACAACATCTCATTACAAAATCATGGTATTTTACAGTTGGAAAAATTAAAGGTATTATTATATAAGGGAGGAATACATTAAAATAAAAATTGTGGATAATGACAATCAGTAAAGAATTAATATATTATTTCCGTTACTGACTTAACTTATTTCTTTTTATTTCGCTCTTCATTTTAATTTATGCGACACATAAACGGCCTAACAATCAACAGTTTCATATCGTAGCATTATTTTTTGATAATTTTAAGTTGGAAAATAATTATGTGACCTTTTAAATTTAAAAATAATGGCATTTTCAATAAAGTTCTTCAAATTGTGGGATTGGTGGAAGCGAAACACCTGATGAGTTGGCAAATATAAATATAAATAATGTTAGCACAGAAATTAAAATTACGGACCTACTGTATATATGGAATTTCTAGTACAGGGAAGAACCGAAATTTTTGCTCAAATTAACGCATACTATTACTATCAACCACAAGGAAAACTGTTGATTTCTTCCAAATCCCCAAGTACAACATTACGACGACGCCTCAAGGTGCAGCAGCTCAACATTCGAAGTTGTTAAACGTTTTTAGAACTTAACACCGAAGAATAGCAAGTTTCAGTGATAATGGAGCATGTTACCAGTAATTGTCAATATCTGCGTAAGGAAATTTTTTTAAAAAAACTTGTAACGACAAAAATGTTGTTTAGAACACGTAGATTATGATGTATATGTATTTTTGCGTGGCTTGGGACATTCTGTAGAAGCTTCTTGACATGATATCCAAGACTCCCTGCGTGTGTGCAATCAACCTGTGATTATCAACTAATGTTTCCATTGTTGGTTGCCACTGTTGATCATAATCATTCGACACACAAAGACTCGGGGCACGAGAGCTATATTTCGTGCGTCAATTTTTCCTGCTACCAGTGGGTTATGTCTATTCACATGTTTGTAAAAAGTGTCTATAGATTTTGTTGGTCTCTAATCTTCGGCTTGAGTCATGAGATTTTTCGTGCTAACACAAAATACAGGCTGCTTCAAAAATGAAAGTAATAAGAACTCGTAAGAACTGCAGAAAAAATTATAATACACGTCCCGTTTTCGTCTTTGAAAAAATATATTATTTCCTTTTTTCGTTTATTTTCATATGCACTTAATTTATGTCGATCTCTCTTCTCTGCAGGCAAGGCATCAACATTAAGCTGACGGTGCTACAAAAGCATATATTTTTCTTCACCAAAATAAGCATGGAAGATTCAGGAAAATACATATCTTCAGTATGAAATTCAAAACTTTTAATGAATATGTCTTTTTTACCATAACATTCTCTTACAATTTATCGTTACATTTTTATAAATTGCGCCTAGAAAATCTATATTTATGACGAGAAGCAAATGAAGGGGCCGTCTCATAATTTGTTGAGTTGTTGAACGAAATATCTCACCTCGATGAGAGTCTAGAAGTGAAGTACAACACTTGTAACAGGCATCTTTTAGAATGATATAGTACATATTGTGACTAGTGCATTTACATGATTTTCACAGACGGATGGACGTACAGACAGGCCAACAATAAACTGTCTTGGTAAAATATTATTTTATTAGATACTAGTGCCATGCATTCCGCAAAGAGCTTGTGATCGGCGATCGGGGTCCTACCAGGAGAGTGCTCGGTGGTAGACAATAGTGGTACTTGTCGCGCACGTCGCTGTTGTGGGTCTCGGGAGCCACCGGGCGTGCGGCGAGCAGCCGTCGATTGCCTTCGGTCACGTAGCTAGGTATCGCTAGGTCGCTCGCGCGTGGCGCTTTCAATGGATTTTAAACATCCACAAGTTTTTGGAACTCTCTAAATTACCCTTTCCGTTATCACATTCGCCGTTACCATTCTCTAACTCACCATGAAATAAAATGAATAGTGAGAAAATAGCGTTGAAATGGTGCAAAATGGGAAGAAATCAATAAATTGCAATTGAGATAAAGATCTTCAACGAGCGAGAAAATGTAGCATAGATTCATTAAAAGACAAAAAAAAACGTACAACTCATTATAAGATTATCCCATTATAATTGCTGTTGTGGCAACGCCCACTATGAAGGGAGCGAGAGAGAACGGTTTCCGCGGCCGAATGGTCGCCAGTGCTCGACAAGACAGAGTGCTAGTCCATCCACTGTAAGGTAGCATATAACCGATCGGTCGCGGACGGCTGCTCTTACTCAAAATGCAGAGCTTTATTGGGGACCGCAAAACCTGTATTTCAAAATATCGATATCGATGTTTGTACCACTACATGTGTTTTATATTATATGTAGGAGAAATAAAAAATCTCCCAGATGTTTTAGGCCATATATTTCTCCATATGGGATGTCCAATTTATTTCGATATTCTTTCTTGGAATAGAACCCGTTTAAAACGTCTCAAATTGTGCTTTTGTAGCAACGTTCTTCTCGCCCATGCTAGATCACCTTGTCGTCTATGGATAAATAGTACGGTGTCATAAGAAGCATTTGGTTTGTTTGTAATGACTCTTGTTAAAAAAGAGTTTCCTTAAAATGCTTGCCGATAGTCTGGTAATAGACTTAACATACATCTGGCGATGCAAACTATAAATTTTGGATTATTTTTTCTATTTTGGCATTCATATTTGGAAGGGTTAATTTTGGGATAACATTGGGTTGTGCGGGATTACTTCGATTTTTGTTCAGCAAGTTAAACAATACCATAATAACCCTTGAACATTTTTACGTTATACATAAATATATAATACATGTATTATAAATATATTATGAAATATACAGATCCAATAGAATCAGCTGGTTATATTTAAAAATTATCACTTTGTGAAAGGTTCCCATAGGTTAGATAAATCTTATATCCACTAAATCAATACATAGCGTTAAACCTTAGTACATTCTTCAGTTTAGATAAGGATACTCTTAGTATTTTTTCTGTTCGATTTCTATTTTTCGTCTTCCGAATTTGCTGCTTTCGGAGCGCCTGTCTGGACCTCAAATTCCCGGACAAAAGAAAAGAGGATGAAGTAAATCCTTTGCCTACGCAAAGGTTGGCGGCGTCGGGAGCCGATCCCGACCTTCTTGCTGTCTGGACAGTGCCCATCGCGCCGCAATATTGCCGGACGACCTGACGAGAGCAAACGCTTCCGCCAACGGCACAGGAGAGAGGATTCGCTTGCAAACTAAATAAATCGCGTTTGAGAAGGGCGTCGATATTGGCGGTGCGGAAGTCTGGAATTCAAACACTCAGACAGGGTTGCATGAGCGGTTGCCCGATTATTTACCTGGTTTCCCTACATCGCCAGCGTTTCTCGTCGGACGCTAATAATGCCGGTTACCTTTCTAATGATGCACTGGGTAACTTCACCCTTATTGTGTGTGCATTTCTCGAGGTACACAGCGAGAGTTGCTTGATATCTGGTAGTGGTTGTATTGGCTTACTGGGTGATTGACGTGTTTTGATGATTTGTGCGACCTCTATACACATTTAATATCCTCGCGAGCACTTTCGTTATTTTTCCTCATTTATTGTCAAAATTCTTCAGTTTCTGAGAGTTTATAAATGAAAATGGTGTTTTTATTCTGCGTATAAACAATTTAATGTTCGCACACGCAAACGTAGGTAAAAGAAAATATAGGGGAAAGTTTCCAAATTTGAACCAGTATATTTTTTCATTTCCACTCATTGAAGATACAATTAACACCAAATATTTTTCTAAACAATCTGCAATGTGGGTAGTATCATTATAAAATAAATTCTATTTACTATTTGTTGGCAAATAGGAATGAAAAACAGTGTTTACTATTAACAACAAAACAATAAATCTAGATGATTAAGAAAAGTAATCCGGAGGAATTTATTAAAAGAAATTACAGGATTTTTTAAGCAATATAAACAGTTCATTAATGATTTTCATATCTCATTTTAATGTCAAGGGCATGTTTAAAAATAAAAATCATTTCAAAATTTTGAACTGAACTTGCGTAACAGGTTTAAACTCTTCTAAGAAACACTGCATTCCTATATAAAGGAAGGGTTAACTATTATTTTACACAATAAAAGTCTTCAAATATTATATTATGTGAAAATGATAAACTACAAACAAGGTGGCTAGTAAAATTAGTTTTCATACTATTTTCAATTTTTCTTGTTGCTGATTTTTACTTGATCGCACCATGTGCACCCATAATCTACATCCCAGACACAAACATTGAGATATATGTTCTTCCTTTTCCATGCCACATCATAAACGATCAGCTAGATTCATCATCACTATTTTCTTTGTGATTTTGTGAATAGGAAGTTAATTTTGTGTTCTGCTGAAATAGTTTGCATTGCCTTATCGACTGTTCTGTTTGTAAGGGCCGCTCTTTATTACAACTGCCCCATATGGTATTCCGCTTCATTCAGTAACTGACATATAAGACACTTGAGGATTTGTTGATAAGTCCTCTAGAAACTTTTGATCCCAGTTGATGATTTCAATCAAAATAACCCTCTGTGGCACAGATTCGGTAACTGGTCCATGTAGAGAAACAGATTACGCTGCATAGGCAATATTAGTCTTACTAAAGATATATAGAATTTTACGAAGTATGTAACTTTTTCATAGCTGCAAAAATTACCTTCTCCCATTTCACTCGGTAACTTACGTTTTTCAGCACAAACATTAGACGTCATACTACAAAAACACCAATAACTCAAATCCTTCTAGATAGAATTATTGATATACCCTGACAGTTTATAAACTATTCTACTTCTTTCTGAACCACATTAATGCTAACTTACATTATCTAAATATTCTTATACGCACAAGTACGGGTGAAGTCCTATTTATACAACTGACGAAATTCGACATCATTCCCATTTATAATGGAAATTGTAGTTATTTTAAATTGTAAATATATTTTCAATATTTTATTGCATTTATCGTTTTTATTGTTCTATATAAAGCAACAAAATAACTTAAAATAGTCGTTCAAAATAATTTAAACAAGATGCATCCTTGCTATTAGGAAATAGGAAATATCATTAATTGCATTTTCTCAGCTTGCTCCTTTCTTGGAGCACCGAAATAAATACTATTTAAGATATCCATCGAAATGTACAGTAAGAAATCTTGTTTTTCAGCTAGTTTGAAGTTCTAACAAACGTATTAATTAGTAAACACTTCTGTGAAAGTTTTCCGGTTTCAATGGCGTGGAAAAATATATCCAAAGGAAGTATTCATGAGCTGAAATTCTGACATATTCGTTAAATTATATATTAAATGTTCTGTTAATTTGTACCTAAATTCTAATCGAGTCTCCCAGGTTACAGAAATACATATCTATTTTTTCAAATTGTTTGTTATTTTTACGCTTTTTTGTCATTTTTTATACTTTTGGTCTTCATTCTTATTTTTTGAACACTTCTGGCGATATCTGTAGAAATTTAAACGCCTGAGTAGTGAAACGTGTAATAGATACTCTTGAAGCTTCAGCCTATTGAAACTGTTTTGAAATAGTAAAATAGACGAACATCTGTCACAAATAAAAGTGAATTTTGGCAACTTGTTAATAACTATTATGAGTTATTAATAACTAAGGCGAGAGCCATGTCCATTTAAATGATTATTGAATTTGTTACAACAGAAGACTTGTATGCGAGTATGCGAATGTATGCAAGGTGATGTTGACTTGATGTCAAACTGAAATCAGGTTTTAGAGTACGATGTTTTATCTGTCGTGTGTTGACTTCAACGTAACTGGCATTAACAGAAATATTAAATTGATAGACACTCATTACAACATTGCCAATACTGCATTGTTGTTTTTTCTTTGAAAACACAGCGTATGGTCATTGTTGTCTACTGCAGTAAATTAGAATTTCAAAGCATTTTTGCTATCATTTTCATATTTAAAAAAATATTTTTAGGCAATTTGATTGCTTCTCTCGGACATGTTATAGTCCATTTTTTAATATTTGTGTATCAGAATCCTGGCCCTGATCATAATTTTATGCATAATCATATGTCATTTTAACCTTTTCGGGATATCGGCCTCTACCCCACCGGTATATGCTATAAATGATGAGCAGAGACGTACTCCCCCACATCTCAGACAGCACTGAAGGTGTTAAATGAGAAGGGAATGACTGTTTTGGAGGAACTGGATGAGACGTTATGAGAATGGAATAACGCCCGAAGCCCATGATCCGTATCTACAATGAATAACGCCGACATTCACCTCGAAATGTTCAGAGTAGCCATGGAAACCACTGACTTGAGCAGTCGAGCTAAGAACTCGATCTCAGCAATGGCCACAAACTTCTCGATCTCAGCAATGGCACATGTTCGACACATAATGGATACACCAGTTAAGGATGGAGAAACATTAATAACTCAGTCCGTCTATCGCTCTATGACCTTCGGTCCGTCCGTCTGAGTGTGTCAGTTAGTCCGTCATTCTATGTCTGTATGCCAGTCTGCCCGTAATCCATCTTGTTTTTCTACTCGTCCGTTGGCTTCTCCGTCCTTCTGCGTCTAACCATCTGCCTGTCTGTCGGTTTGCCTCCCTTTATCTTTTTCCCCTAATTTTCTTTGAAGCATATCTCCAATTGGTTTGAAATTGAAAAAGTGCATCATAAACTTTTCGTGAATTTGTTGTTATTATCTTGAGTCCCGTAGTGATTTTGAGTGTTTAATGGCTCTGAACATTTGGTTTAAATCCTGCATGTGTTCGGTTTTAACTATTTAATCAACCGGCGTCTTCAATGTGGTATGCGCTGCCTCAACCATTTTAACTATTGATATCTGCACACATTATGTGAATAGGGATAGGCCATTTAATTGCAGATATCTCGTGTGAAATTCGTCTACAAAATATTTCTCTGGAATAAAAGCTCAAATTTTTGGTGGGTTATACTTATTTAGCTAATTCTAGCTCGTTTCCGCCCAGCAGACTTCGTAAACTGGGGAGGGGGCGAATTTGAAATAGATCTTCGATTTGAATTGATAGTTCAATGTCTCGGAAAAAATACGAAGTTCTGTTCGATTTTTTTTTCAATTCTTTGATTGCGCTATAAAAAACCCTGTTGTAATCTCCCAATCAAAGACGAGCTACAGTTCATTTCAGATGGCTACAAAAAAACACAATAATTAAAGTAGAATACTATTTAAAACAGGAAGAAATATATGTAGTTAAACGATATTTACTAAATTATACATTATTCTGTTGTAATCTTTTAAGAAGAGTGTTTCTGTCTTAGGTCATGCAATGCTTACAGTGCCATGCAACTATCTTTCGTTAGTGAAGAAACAAAATGTGTTAACATTTTGATAATTTGCAGTGATCGAACTACTCACTCATTTGTAATGTTTACATTTCAGATATAGATTTTATAAACTTATGAAGGACGAAGTAATAAGTAATTTTATAAATATAACTTTTTATAATATTTCTCAGTCTTAAAAAATATCGGGTATTTGCGAGATCAAAATGCCGCATAATGAAAATTGGTGAGACATTCTCTTAAAACAGATCCAATGAATTTGGCAAACATTATTACAAAAATATCATATTCTCTTTGATAATTTTCTCAATGATTAAGTTTCATTGAACTTTACTGCTTAAAAATTAAGAAAATCTAAATAAAAAAGGTAATGTTCTTGCGTGACCCTGTCGGGAACCGTTATTTCACAAAATTTTTACTATTTTACTACGGAATATCAACATTATATACATATATATTCAGTATATTCAAGGTTTATCAGTGTGTTTCTTTATCAAGTTAGTATTGCAAGATGTTAGGAAACTGACGTACGTGGACTCTGTCTCGCAAGCCGTTTGATGGAGAGAAATTTGCAGGAGTTGGCTGAAATGTTAATAAATAAAAATTGTAATATAATGATCAGGAAATCGTTCTTAAAAAGGCATTTTATGGCACCCGTGATGAAGTATTAGATTTTACGGCACGAATTATTGCGTACTCGCACATGAGCCAAACGCAGTGAAAGAATCGTGGGGAGGTAGCGGTGCACGGAACTGCCGTCCACCGTTTTCTCGAACATATATCAAATACCCGACACGTCAGAGGAAAGTGGTTTCGTAAAATTAAGTTTGTTTCTCTTCTAAATTTAGTACGGTGTTGTTATATAAAAACATATCGTATGGAACTCGTTTATAATGTTCCTTTCGTATGGATTTGCAAAACTCGCTCGTCGTTCGTTTTCGAACGCGTACTCATGCAATAAGCTTAACATTATAAACTAATTGCATAAACTACTATTTAAAAATAGCACAATTCGAAGAGAAAACAATAGAATTAAGACACGGCTGAAAACTCTCGCTTCCAAGATTTGCCTGACCTTTTGTAAGAACAGATTATTAGTATCAAGAAGTGAAAAAAATGTATTTAAAAAAAGGCAGCGCAGTGAATGAAAAATTCCTGAATTAAAAATTCCTGAATGAAAATGATCAAAGACAACCTTTCACCACCACAATTCCGCAAAGTCTACCCTACGCAAGAATGAATCTGCTCTTCATAATTCAGGACTTTGCGGCGACCGGCCGCGTAGGCGGTGAATTGACGAAATCCAACCATAGCTTGTGCGATATTCCAGCCGCTTTGTGCTGGAAATCTCGCGTCCCGCATTCCGCGTGCCAATGGAGCGCGCACCGACGGTTGTTGGTGGACACGCGTGCCGCCCAACCTGTGGGCGGGAACGCGGTTGGGCGCGCGGACGGCCGCACGGACGGGCACGCGACCGGGTGGGTGGATCAAGCTGAGG
>BOPP01000002.1:23308855-23354310 GCA_017312745.1 Gryllus bimaculatus
GGGCGAGCGTGGCGAAAACACTGGTCGCTCGGTGGGAGAGCGAGCGCCTAGGCAATAGCGCGTGCATGTGGACAATGCACGCGCCCACTGCCTCTGCCTCTGAAGCACATTCCTGCGACTGGCCGACAAAGCGCTGCTCGCTAGGTGACAATAAGGACGGCAGCATTGTTCGCCTGTATGATTAGTACTGCGTCAGTGCCGGTGCGAAGCGTTCGTTCTGCCGTGCTTCGAAACGCGGACAACGTTCTGTATCGAACATATTGGGATATATAGACAGGAGGGAAGAGAAAAGATGTGGTACAGCTTGCACCTGAGGTGAGCCTTTTGTTAAGGAACTGGCGCACTACATTTGAACGGCAGTCCGTATCGTAAGGACCGTTATGTTTCACATAATGCATCGATTCGTAGTTTGTTTTTGCCTTGTTTGTTTTCATTACTGCCCTGTCATATTACATAGTGCTGAAAATTTAGAAAGCGCTATTGAATGCACATTTTTTGCATTAACTGAAATACTAATGAAATGGAAGTTCATGTATCATTGTTTAGTTACAAAATATATTTCTTTAAGAATACTTCAGGTAATTTTTACTTCCTTGTTCACTACTTACGTTATACAGAGAAACTATTGTAATATTGCCAAAATATGTGCCGTGTTGTGATAGATAAACTCATTTCATATATCCCAGATACCGAGAAAATTAGATTTTTCTTGCTGCTGTATATAGCAAGATTCTGATTCAGATCCTTGGTGCAGGACATCTATGTTTTCTGGGTCCATGATCCCGAAAAATTGGTTTTTGATCATCTGTCTGTCCATCTGTGAAAAACACTACAACCTAAACCGCATAAACTATTTTCTGCAAAATTTATATTCCGCGATTTTCGAAAATTGCAAAATGTTTTCACCCCCTTCCACCTACTGCAATTATAATTATTAACGTATTCCTCATTATTAGATAGTGTAATTTGGACGTAGTAGTTTTGACGTAATTCTGTAGTGAATTGTCCATTTCGAGAAGAAATTTTCTTAATATATTACTCGTATTTTTTTTGTCTCGACCGTCTTGATGTTCTCGGATATTGTAATACATTTCAAAAATATATTTAGAACTTACAAAAAATGAAATCAATTGCTTTACGAACAAAGGCATTACGTTTTTTAATTTATATGTATACTTCTGATTACGTAAAATAGTGTGATTTTGCTTATTATTGTGTCTTGCCAAAACGTAATATTTCTCTGTAGGGAGAAAACTGGGAAAGGAATACTCGTGTAAACTCATTTTACACGTAGAGAAATATTACCGAAACACATTTTGTTTTCTAAAGAAGTGAGGAATATGAATACGAAGATGATTATCAGTATTTTTAAATAGTAATTTCTTGTTTTAATATCTAATTACATATTGTAAGTTTTAATTTATTTTTTATTATTGTTGAACCAGTACTTACTTATAAAGATATTTCTAGAATGCTAATATTAAATTATGCATACATTCCTTGGTTTAAATTGTGAATCATATAGCCTTGTTTCTGAACTTTTCTCTAAATAACGACAATTCGTCATCTTTATTTGCATAAAATATTTTGATCATATCTGTTGAAACTAGAATTATCGGTACATTAGATTCCAATTGCTGTAAGCACGTTGAAAATACCTGGGGAAGGAAGAAACAGTTTGTACCAATCTTGTTTACGGATTGTGTTGTTATACTCTTGAGCGAATCTTCACTAGTGCAGCGTTAAAGAGATTGCCGGTTTCCTGATGACCTTTCCGAATTCCAGTCTCCAGTTCAGAATTCGCGGCCATCGACATGCATAATACTTAAACATTATATTTATATGATAAACTAATAAATCGCACTATAATAATAGTAATAATATATCTCAATTTTTACGACATTTTATATATAATTTATAGATTTTAAAAGACTGATACCAATATCTATGAATAATATCAATAAGAACATTCATATAATATTAAAACGATCAATTTAGCGTATTTTACTTTTGGACTCTTCCTTCTACAATACAATATGACCAATGATATAATGATATAATGAATATAACGTGTTGGAGCCGTTTCTGACAAGATAATTGTTTAAAAATACCTCTCTCAAAATAAGGTGGAAATATATTTCCAAATATGTGCATGTCTTTATTTCAACATCTGTCTTTGGACAAGACATTTTATTAAGGAAAAATCCCTAACTTCAATATTGTAGTTGCAATGAGACACCGAACAAATTTCGAGCTTTCGCAGTCTTCGAAAATTTCGGGAGCTCAACGCAAATGAGACCTGCACTATTTATTAAGCCGCTAATTTATTACGCTCTTCGAGGACAATATAATAATAATAACAAAGAGCTATTTTTAAGAAAATTGTGAAAATTTTGTTGAGGCTTTTTTCAAAGAGTCTCTGAAATTGTAAAGGTCCTTTTGAACCTCGTAGGACCATTACTTCGCTCAGATTGATCGGAAAATATCATTGTTGAATATCGTCTGAAAGGTCTCGGCGATAGCATTGACTACAGATGAACGGGCCAACGGACGGACAGACAAAAGACTTTTTGCCGTCAGTCGGTTTTCGGTATCAAGGACCCACTAAACTTGGATTTTGAGTACACGATATGCTAGAAACTGAAATTTACTGTAACGAGACAAGATTTATCCACCCTTTCGTTACCTAGTTCCGGCAATATGAATTCAAAAAGTTTACGGAAGTAAGTAAGTTCTGTAACATTCTTAAGATTCCTTTGCTCAAACTATGGAAGTAAACATTTGGAGCCGTTTTTGTGGAAATATTTTTACTCTATTTATTTCAACAAAATTACACGAAAACTAGTCGTCTTTTGAAAAAAGAATTGTACATGACATTTTCAAAGGTCTGATTTTTTAGAACAGATTGCACTTAAAGACAAAAATTCCTATCTTCAATATTGTACCTTTCCAATGATGGTTTTTGCAATTCTGGAAACACTCCAAAGTTCACGAAAATGGGGCCTGTACCACTTGCTTTTACCGTCCTTTAATCCAGACGGGCAGACGGATAGACAAATAGATTGGTTGAGACGGGCGATCATACAGACAGAAGGACAGACAGATGATAGACATACGGACAGAAAGACGGACAGATTAGCAGATAGGCAAACGGAGAAACGGCAGGTAGACGGTTTGTAATCATTCCATGTATGCATTCCATAGTTCGATATCAACGACACATGAAAAAATACTGACTACACAACGTGTTATTAACGGTATTAATTATCAACGGTAGTATTATAATGCATATAGGAACGAGTTTTTTTCCACTTTTGGTTCCACTGCAATAATGTTCTGACGAAAAATCGCCCATTTCCAGCGAACGATTGCGAAATTTTATTTTCTTTTCTTGTAAGGCGAGTATATTTTAAGTAAAATCTGTGCATTCACGCATCGTATAACGCATGGGATCCCTGAGTGAGAGGAGGAATTTGAATTTGATCGGAAAACATATTTCATTTTTCTCTAATTATTACACACTTTTTGGGTGATTTAAAAAAAATAGTATTCACGAGCAACCGTTTCTTTCCAATACTCAATCATGTTTTGCACTCATCGAGTTTTTTATTTGTTGCGATTTTATTTGTAGCAATCATGCTCCCTGTGGGTGATAAATGTCAATGATATCTGGTAAAGCACAGACATAATTTTAGTACGATCCACAGTGACTACTCATTTAGGCTAAACCTAAGAAGTATGGTTTTTATAAATGGTGACAGTTTGATTGTGAACGATAATGGAGCATCATGAACAACAGAGAGAGGGAGAATTCTGAGAGAACCTTCCGCGAATCGACTAGTCCGCCACAAATTCCACATCGATCCACTGACCGGGATTTGAGCCCAGTGCCCGGAGGTGAAAGGTGAGCACCGGTCGCCTCGGGTCCAATGCAGACGAGGCGAATAGCCGTGTACCCGTCTAGTTTTGTTTTGCGTCCGACGGGGGCGGCGCTTGCGCCCGGCTCGTGACGCGCCGGCCACCCGGGCGAGGGGGAACAGCCAGCCAGAGAGGTGGCGAAGCCGTCGGGCCACGGACGGGCTGACGCGTTTCCTGCTGCGACGAACAGGATAAACAAGTGAACCCTCAGAGCTCAATGGACGATGGGCGGCTAATTATTTGATGAGTAAAGACAACAAGTACACCTTTTTCTGGTACTCTCCGTTGTTAAAAAGTCGGTTAATTATTATGGCACTCGAAAACTATTTTTAGCTCTCTTGATAAATTAAGCTAAACATCGGTAACATTCATTAGTGGGGGGATGATATTGCAAAATGTTCACAATTAATGTAGTACCTGTTGGCAAGAAGGTTTTAGGAAAGGGCACTTTGTATGGAAATTATATATAAGATTTCAACATTGTATAGATTGAGTCATTTCTTTGCAGTATCTGTAAAGGAAGTGAAGTGGACCGCGATGTCACATCAGACACGACTAGTTTCAAATTAGTCTTTTTACATGACACTTAAATTTACTTACAAAGAGCTGTGGCACAGAGGGAGTAACGCTATTTTACACGTTTCCCCGAAACGTTCCTAAATGTGTTCACATTTCAGTACTTTAAAATGTGAGAAAGTTGTTCCAATGAAGTTTATTTAACATAAATTGTTTGCGACGGTGTTGTTAGGATCCGCTGGATGTTGTTAATATCAACAATTACGAAACACATTCATTAAATATTCCAGGCCTATCAGCATTACAAATGCCAATGGAATAAATACACTTGTTTTTAATCAAGCATTATATTCAATATGATAATTTATAATACCTTTTCACTGTAAATATACGTCAGAATAGTCAATTCAACATTTTCAATTTAAAATCAGATTTTCAAATGGAATCGGCTGCCACTGATTTTCAACCGAAATGTGTGTATTACATCACTACAACATTGTTAAATCTACCTATTTGAAATGAGAAATACAAATGTTTATCTATCGATCTCGTTGAAAATGGTTTCGTTTCGCGTTTTAAGAATAGTGGAAATTGTTTCAAATTTAATGATTCGAAATTTGTAAGCGCAGTACCGAAATACGCAAATGTTTATTTCAGTATTGATGAATGAATTAATAACATTCTCTTAAAAAGGCATTAAATATCTTCACAGGTACGCAGTGTCACACATCTTAATTGCTCAATTTATATTGATTTACAAAATTGAATAGAAATAAAGGAGTGAAGTGAAGTCAAATTGAGGGGTTTTGCAGTAAGATTTTGAACCAATAGTAAAACTAGTAAATATTACTTAAGAAAAATGAATGTAATATATGAGAAACTTCTAACACTCTTTAATAATATAACATGTGATATGAGTGGAAAAACCTTTGATTCTTCTTCCGGGGGACGAAGCTTTCGAACAGGCGGCGATAAAGTACTATAATGAAATTACACGGGGATAGTCTCGTGTTTTAGTTACATCGACGTGTAGCTAAAAATTAAATTTTCATTTCGCCATCAAAAAATACCTCTTTTTTTAAAAAATCTTGTGACATAATCAGGTAAAACAACGACCAGGTATTTAGAAAATAACTATTTGCGCATCAGCAAAACTACATACGATTAAAAAGCAATGTTTCTAATATGTTTTGACTTCATCGCAACACTTCGACCTTCTTTGAGTAAAAAGGCAACAATACAACCAGATGTCGAATCATCGTAATGTCCAAATACGTTAATATTTTATGATGGGCATTTATGCATATTTTGCTTTCTATGAAGTGTAGCAAACCTTGTGTAATACTGGAAAAACTTCGAGATTATGACGGAAGATTATTAGGAAGAGGGATGAGTTACTTGGAGGGGGAAATCTCCCCGCATGCCGAAGGGCAGGTTGGCTCCGCACTTACTATCCGGCCGCGGGTGGAACTGCCACCTCTAGGCTTAAAACATTCATTACACTAACGGGAAAATGACCATAGTAGTTGACATGCCGGAAACTTATCAATCCGTTTTTCTGTTTGTCCGATTGTCTCTCTGTGAACAATACAAGCGCCTGAATTAAACCCAGAATTGATAATTCCCTATCAAATTGGGAGAACTCCAGGCATTCAGATTTTAAAACGAATATCATAAACTCTCATTAGCTTTTAAAGAAAAAACTGGCTTAATTTGAAATTCACTGCAACACGATTAAAGGAATACGGATGTGTAGATATAACCGGATAACGCGAAAACCGCGTATTTCGGTCCCTTGGAACTCGTGTTAACCTGCGTTTACTGTATTTTTATTTTAGGGTATTACTTCATATAATGTCCGTAGAACTTTTTCAAAATACTCTGAAAATTTCTCCATTTTTTGTTTTAGTGTTTCGTCGAATACAGGAGAGCCCGTTAATAAAAATGACGTGACCAATATTCAAATCTCTAAAAGTACAAATATTCCAAAAGTTCAACCTTTTGTGTTGCCTTTTATAATCAGATCCACACTTTCATTATTGAATCTAGTGATTCCTTTCTCAGCGATCCTTGTTTTGCAACATTAAATCTTCTCACCAATTCGCGGGAATTTTAAAAGAATTATGAGTAGATAACATGAGTCGAATTAGCCCAAAAAGAGTATTCCAAAATTTTCTAAACAACATTTTTCTAAACAATTAAAATTTTCTGGCACACGCCATTTCCATCAACGATTTGTAGTAATTGTTAATTAACATACATTATCCGAATCTCTTAAGCTTCTTTCAGTTAAAAGAGCTTTTCAAGAGATAGTTGGGGTTTTAGTAGGATTAAAAAGAAATATAATATTATATATTCGTTATAAATCATACGACATAGCATATGCTGTTGTAGCACCACCAGTTTCAAATAACTTTTCATTTCTGGAACGAGTACAGTAATGATTTTTTACATTATCAATTATTAAAAGTTTGTAGTATACGTTGTAAATTACATTTAAAACATGGATATTATTTTAAACATATACTTATTTTTTAGAATCTAAAACCTCCAATGATGTGATAAAAATCTAGATTTTCAATCATTTAAAACTCTTTAGCTTTAGAGTAGCTTTCTAATCTTCGTTGTTAAGAAATTACTACAAACCTGCTTTTCTAATCGATCATAATATTTCTCCTGCGCGTAATTCAGGGAACATTTTCTTCTTCGATAGAATATCGTTGTGAATACGTTGTAATAATTTGTTGAGTAATCTAAACATCCTAAGCAGTTGCATTGTTAGATTCTCGGATGCCGCGTTGCACAGAGTCGAAATGGGTCCTCTGTGTGCATTAAACGTGAAATTTGGATTTTTAAATCAAAATATATTTTAGTCTAAATATATGCACGGTAAAATGAAGAAAATAATCGTGAAGTGCAATTTGTTTAATTATTTGCCGATATCCGTCCGCAGTCGTCATTAAGGGCTCCTTCGGAGTACAGGTGCGATATACCGGTTGGAAAAGGCTAGGTATGCCCCTGATCCCGAATATAAATGACGATTATGAAGAAAGAGTAAAGTTGAAAATTATTATCATACGTTTTATTGCTTTAATTGAGAAAACAATTATACAGTTTAATAATTTTTGTAATAAATGATATCGTAATTATACCTATCAATCAGACGATTCATATTCAGCTACAGACCCCCAATCGAAGCCAATCGAAGCCAGTGATCATCATTGACCCCTTCACAATTTCATCGAATCCCAGGGGTTCGAAGCCGACCCCGTTGGAAACCATTGATATAGAAGGCAGAGATTTTTCCTTAATTAAAATTCTTTTTAAATCACATCTTTAAATAATGTCATGTGTAATATTTCGAATAATCGAGTAGCTTTCGCCTAAATTTGAGTAAAATAAAGGCAATTTAAGAAAAAGTATTTTCTGAAAAAGTCACAAAATTTTTCTTTAATTTATTTTGAATAAAATAAAATAGAAATGGTGTGTGTTTCATTGTCGTTGAACTCTCTGCATTTTCGAAACTTGTAAAATTTGCAAATTATATGAGAAAGTATGTTCCGCGTCGAGTGCTCATTATTCGTTACAATCCTTCCTTTCATTTCACATCTTGATCGACATACTGTAGATTATGCAGAGTATTACGATAATCTACGGTATCTTCTTCGAATACCCTAACGCACTTCTGAGCCATCTGAGAGTGGGACGAGGCAGGTCCCAGCCATTACGACCGCTTGGGTGTGGTTTCTGGTGTTTCCACTGAAAATAGGGGTGTGTTGCTCTACGGACCCTAGAGACGCGCCCGACGGTGAAGTGTCTATTGCACGCATGTGGGGGTCGCGGGTACTACCTTACTAGAGTCTGCGGTCTCTATGTCCCTAAGTGACTGGCGCGAGATTTAAAAGTTAGCGTTGTGCAACATTTCCCGGCGTGGAGGTACATCACTGGATACCTGGCTCACGACATTCTTTAGGGGAAGGCAGTTTGCAGTTATTGACCCCAAAAGTGACATTATTTCCCTTTTCCTCTACTAAAGAAAAGAAATGATCCACTAAAATGAAATACATCGGTCATATTTAAAATGATGAACTGATTCAAATTTAACATATAGAATTTTTGATTGATAATGTTTAATCTTTCGTAATCGTGTTTATTAAAGAGGGCAATAATTGCATTAACTTTATAGATTTTTGTTAGAAGTTTGTTCTGACAAAGAATCTTGGCAGTTAAAAGAGCTGTCCGCCTGTAAGGGGCAATTGTTAATTTATAGAGATTTATTGCACATATATACCACATTGTTGCAATATACGCCAAATATCTGTATGATTTAATGAAGCAACACTATACGAAAACAAGAAAAAAAACTCCATTCAAAAATACGCCTCTTAGCAAGAAATCTATATAGAAGGTAAAATTTAAAAGTAAAATAAATGTGAAATAAATAATAAGTTGTAAAGTATTTAAACATAATTCAAATATGATTGTTTGATACAAACATCAGGCAAAGACACTTTCGTTCAAAGCAACCGTTCTTCGTATTATTTCTAAAGCGCTTAGTATTAAGCTTCGCCCTAAGGATTGCTCGGGTACCCTCCATTCTGTACGTGCGGAGTAATATACGTAGTCTAGAGGAAGTTTTGTAAAGCTGCCGAAAATCTATTTCGATATTTCAACGGAAATACAAGTTTTGGCGTCTCCTGATACCGAAAACGTGTTGTAGTTTTTTTTTTCAAATTGACCGTTCGTCCGTCTGTCTGTAAACACCACTAGTGCCTAAACAAAGGTAGGATTTTTTCAAATTGGACCGGCTAATTTTTTGAACGTTTAGTAGAACTAGTGCTAAATTTACTCTATAAGATGGCATAAACATCATATTGTTCTATTCTTTTGTTTTTCAAAATTTACAAAACTGTAATTATTGACTTCTCTCACGTCGTTATTTTTTACATTAGCGGCAATTTGTTGACATTATTCCATTTATGATAACATGTGCTTTAAATAATGTCATATAAAGTTTCTAGAAAGCTGAAGTTTTCTGTTAAAATTAGCTCAAATTTCCGCATTTTCAGAAACTCTCACTTCACTGTTCATTTTCTCAAAAATGCCTCCAAGATTTTCTTCAATTTTTTTCAAAGGATAGTGCTAAATGCACTGTTTAAAACAACATAAAGTTCATTTTTCTGCATTATTTTGATTTTCAAAAAAAAATTTTTTAATAATCTCTCTTGCCGATAATATACGAGTACATATTTCCAGTGAGTTGCTAACACTATTGCATTTGCGAGTTAAAGTTCCTTAGATGGCTATAAAAGACGTTTCTCAAAAACTCACAACTTTTCTGTTGAAATGCTTTAAATTTCGCACTTACAGTAACGCCATATTCTTAAAAAGGGCTCCAAATTTTGCAAAGAAAATTTCCATTTATGAGGAGGTTTTACTCTTCGTTAATATTCTTAAAGTAATATTCTATTAATAGGAAATCAACAAATTGAGAAAATGTGAAAAATGTCCTTTGGGCGACGATAGATAACAGCTGGTCAAGACCTAAAGCCAGTTCATTCTAAGGAAATTGGAAATCTTTACTATGAGAACGTCTGTGCCATTCTGTTGTACCACTAGTTTTATTATCCAAGCTTGGATGTAAGGGTGACATGTGACGAGCATGACGTATTCCCATCACCACACCTAGCTTATCTGGCCTGCCTGAGTGTTCGGAGGGTCTACGTTCTGAATTTGGATGAGAAATGAGAGCGGAGTCAGGGGAAGATGCCCGTGCTCACTCGAGCGCCGGCTTTCCAAGCATGCAACTAGATCGTGCGAGGCACAGTTTGACATGCATTGTCTATTGTGTACTAGGGATCTTGCAAGGCCCAGGATCACGGCGTTTGAATGGGAGCTTATCGGTCGTTTAGTTTCCGCCTTTCCTAAGGATGTGGCGAGCCTGTGACGCTGCTGCTACCACTGAGGTTCCTGTTCTGGACCTGCCGAAATTCAATAAAGAAATACAGCACCCATTCAGCACCATATTGTCCGTTCTGGTGCCCCGCCGGAAAGACACGATGGTTTCGAGTATGAGACAAGTGAATAGGATATTACTATATCCATCGCCATGGTATGCTACCAACAAATTACAAGGATCTCGATGTCTAGAAGATGCGTCCACGAGATGTAATTGAAGGGCTGCCCGGAATAAGAGTCTAACTAACAAAACCACTTTCCTCGTAGAGAGAACAAAAGTTTGTAGGATATATTTCAAAAAATGCATCGGTTAACCTATGACCATAAGTGAAAATGCAACTTTATTAAAGTGATATGTCTAATAGTACATTATTTTTATGCGTATATATATTTAGCACACTAAGCGACACACCTTTAACTGCGCAGTCGGTCACTGTGATTAATGTTACCTCTTATTTTCTCTTGATGCGATGTAAAACTTTGAATCATTAGCTAATCATTGGACCTATCGCTAAAAAAGAGTGTACCTTGATGTAGAGCGACGATATAATAGACCATATTAATACTTTATTCGACCTACATCCCGTTTCCCCCAATTTTGTTGGTTATATCTTTGTTATAGTCGGCATCCCAGCAATTCGAAAAGTACTCTGTCAGTATACAAAAATTTTAACAATGAAATAGTGCTGACTATGGATCATTATTTTAAATACCGTACCTGTCCCTATTAGCCATTTTGTATATAAACTGTTAATCTCCGTATTTTAGGTGTTAAAATTGTGTACCACAACTTACTCCTTTAGTTTGTAGAAAATTACCAAATTAGTGTTATTGGTAAAAAAATTATATACATACGGAAACTCAGTTCTTTTATATTGTTCACGAGCATCTTCAATTCGCATTATGAGACTGTCCAGGGGCAACTCATGCCACTAATATTTCTTCGCATTGAATTCACTATATGTTTTGCAAAACGTACAGGATAATATTTCACATTAGTAATTTTAAAAAACGACTTTATAAAATTATATAATGAAATATGCTTAGTACATAAATAATACAGGTACGTGATTAATTAAAACAGAGTTAGGAATGTCATAAAAGAAAGGATTATGTTAAAAACAATTTAGTTACGATAAAATTCCAGGAGAAAATAGCTTTATAAAAGTACCGAACATTGCGCTAAGAAATAAAATGGGAAAGGTCAAGAATTCTGTGCAATCGTACTGTTACGATGCATTTGAAAACATTTATAAAGAACATACACTAGACGTAACGTACTAAGAAATATTTCTTCCTTTTTTCAGTGACATAACATTTTGTATATGACATTACTCGAAACAGAAAGGAAAACAGCGGTGACGTCTTAATTACTCCGCTAGTTTGCTCATAGATTTATGAAACAATAGTTTGCTGCAGCAGCAAAAATGCAGCTGGACAAGACCACAAATTAGTTACCAAAAAACGTAGCACGCATACTGCTCAAGTCCAACAAATATAATAGTCCTGTAATAACACACTACAAAAAATTATTTTAACAAAAAGTGTCCACGAATACTGCATGTATACTGTACAAGTTCTTTACATACAAAAATAAACAAAAATATTTTAAACAATTGTGCTATAATACATCATACGTGTAGCAAATATTTAAATGTAGTCGGCCTTTTTCTTGCAGCCTTGCATGACTTTTCCGAGTTTCTGTGCATCTAACAAAAATATAGATACCTTGCATATGGCCGGAGACTTCGGTTTTCTTGCAATTTTCGTGCGCAATGGAAATTAGTAAAATGTATGTTTTTGGATTTTCCCAAGTTCTTTGGGTAAAAAAATGATATTCATCTGACACATGGCTGTAGTTTTTAATTTCCAATACAAATAATGCAGATTTTCTTCAATTACATTTTATTTGTATAACGATTCTTACCATATTTTTTTTTATTTTTTCAGGATTAGTCCGTGGTCAGTAATACAATTTTACAAATGACCATAAAACGAAGAGTTTAGAATTTTATGTTTTTAAGAATAATGAGATTATCTGGATGTTACTGAATTATAACCAGGTGCATGCGTGTAATACCTGGCGACTGTCTGTTTAACTTAACAATGTTTACAGTTGAAATTTTTAATATTTCCAATAATTAATAGTCAGTCCCCGAACACGCACAGATAATATTTATGTTTTAAAATATATTTAAGGAAACTGTTGTTATATTTTCACACATAAACTACAACTTTTTAGTAATGAAAAACTGGCCGTATTTCGATAGAATGTACAATAGTATGGCGCGGAAAACATATTAACCCGAGAGCGGCCTGACGAGTACAAGGACCCTACCTCGTTCTTGTTCTTCAACAATTTGCCCATACTTCTGAATATTCGTGCTTTCAAAAATATATTATTGTTTCTCTACACTTAGCACAACTATGCACTTCAGAAAACCAAGTTTTATGTCATTTCAACTTTTCTAAATTCTTCGGAAATCATGAAATTTATTTTGTCAACAATGATTCAAAATATTGATTTTCTTGTAATGAAGTAGTCACCTAAATTTAAATAGGAAGTCTTGAAAGGTTTCTAATGATAGCACCGAAGATGAGAATTATATGAAGTAAACAATGAATAAAAAGTTATGAAAGAGGTCTACTTTTCCATATGTTCTTCCTATGTAACACAATCTTAATGAATTTTCTGCAATAGTTAGTTTACAATTTCAAGCTTGCGTACTCCCAGAAAACTTTAATTCACTAAGAAAATCTAACAAATACGTATTATCACATAAATAATCGCTCAAGTGAAATTGACTTGACAAAATATTAGTAGAAGAAATATAACACTTAACAGAATAATAAACAACATGAAGGTACTTACTGTAGCAAAAGAATAATGAGCATAACGATCTTCAGGCTTCGAAATTATTGTATAATTCATTTAAGAAGTATATCTTCTCTTTCTTTTCCGGGCAAACCAAAATTATTAGAGAGAAAAATACGCAATTACACATTTCATCGCTTTGTTTCTAACACGTTTGTACCACCGCATCGAATGTAATTTCCTGGTACCGTCGTTAACGAAAATGAAAGCACTGACCGCATGTATAATAACTCACGGCCAGTCTCTCGTATTTGTTCTCAAAATAGTATCAAAGTTTAATAGGCGGCACAAAAGATCTGTTGTGAATAGAAGTACATACCGAAGATTCCATGACAACGTTCCTAGAATAGAGGTTTTCATGGCTTACGCACGTCGTCTTTCAACCTGTGAAAAGGGAATCCCCGTGAGAGAGCCTCTTTTTGTGAGTAGTACGCTTAAAGTGAATACATAAAGAAAGTGATGTATTCACAGCAACAAAAGAAACTTAAGATATACAGTGGACTCGATTTGCGGAAAACAAATTAATACAGTTTCACTTTCTTCCTCCCAGTTTAGGGCACAAAGATCTACTATAAAATTACCGAAATTTGGACTTGCGGAAGTCTGTTATGTGTAAACATTTCACGACCTTTAGCGATGAAACCTTCTGTTGTTTTGTGTCTTCTACGTAAATGTTTTTTTAAAATTATAACTCATTGTTAGGCGTTAAGTCAAATAACTGCAAGATTAAAGTGTTTTTACATGTGTGAATTAAATTACATGTGAGAAATTAAAATGCACATAATTACATGTGTACGTATTTACATGTGATTTAAAATAAGCTGTATGACACACGTCGTCAATTATATAAGTAGTATCACTCCCATATAGATCAGGTTTTTGTCCAGTTTACATGATCCATTGAGCAAATGTTTCTCATTTATTCACGCATATTGTTATATGTTGATACAAACACACTCACGTACATACATACAGTAACCTACCATGTAATTACAGGAGAAGAAAATCCATCTAGTAACGAGAAACTTTCATTTTTTAAATAGTTTTCGAAGTAACTATCCCATTTTGATATTTTATTCTTAGAACTATATAATAGATTATGCACATATACCCTAGAAACTCTGAAGTTGGTAGACATGGATTGAAAATATTTGAACTACTCTGAAGAAAGAAAATATCGAAGGAGAAATTTCCAGTGAAAATATTCTTATAGAAATGAAAATTGAAAAAGAAAGAAGTTGTTAAGAAGAAAAAACAAAAAAATTATTTCCAGTGTGCCATGAAGTATCGTTGCACTTACTGCTTCTAAGTGTGGTTTGACAAAATATTACTATTTTAAAGTAAATTGGGTTTTGAGAAATATATTTTGTGGTGGAAATTTGGTAGAAATTAAATATAATATCTATACGATAAAGTATATCTAAATACATATATAACAACGTTTTTCTTGAATTTGTTACATTATGTTCATTAATCTTTCTCTTTCATTTTATTTCATTTAACATTAATTTGTTTGTTGCTAATATTGTCTTTCAGTACTACTTTTTATTATGTTCAATTTTTAATTATTATTTTGTACAAATATATTATTTACTTTTATACTAAAAGGTTTCATGATTTCTACTGGATCTGAAGATTTTGGCTGAGCCATCGAAAGCTGCTAAACAAGAGAATAAAAAGCAGTAAAAAAATACATTGTGTTTGAACTATTCGAATGCCCACACCGCCTCACCAAAAACCAATATTCAATCGATAGTTTGAAATATAATAAATATTGCCTCCTGAAAATGTGCATATCATCTTGTTTTGAAGCTTTACTACTATTACATTCCTACTAACTCGCTATAACAAATTGAGGGCAAATGTTTTCCCAGAAGCTAGAACGTTCCACGCTGCTCCAACATCTCGTGCCTGCCGCTCGCTCATAGCAATGCAATTCGTAGCAAATTGGCGACAGGCATACCTGTGTCATCAAAACCGATTGTCCAACTTTGCTTTCATGACACGAAATAATGTAGACCTGTGTTAGCGCAGGCCAGCATGTAGTCAGGTTGTCGTTCGTGTTCTGACGCTTCAGAGAATTACGGGATATGCATGAAGCAGTCGGGCGGTTTCGTGGACAGATACGCCATTATGGTTTAGGGCAATCCGAGTACGGATGACGTAGATCTGAATAGATGCTATATCGTTGGCCGCTTTTTTGGGTACGATTTCTAAAAATACCCGATCCAGATAAAAATACTGGATCCATACAACATATATTTAAAAAAATATACATCCCTTAAGTGAAACGAGTTTAATCGCAATATCCAAGTCTGAAATTGAAACTTCTAACTCGAAGGCACGTAGTATTCAATTGAAACCCAGGCACTCCATACAGCGCCCGAAGATTTAACTACCCTAGATCCGAACGCAACCAGGCGTTTTCTGGAAGCCGCTCATGCAGCCGGCGTGGCGGCCCTGGAATCGAAAGCACCAGCATATTTCATGAGAACAGGGTTGCAGCGCGAGCGCATTCGGTCGGCTGATCCAACGTGCCTGCTGCCCGCCCACCTGCCCGTCCCATCGCCCAACCACCCACCCGCCGCTTGTCCTTCCCATCGCCAATCGCCCAATAGGCCCGCCCACCCGTTCTGCCCAGCGCCTCCCACCTACCGACTGCCTCCCAAACGGCCTTCCAACCGCCGAATCGCTCGCCTTCCTTCCCGTCCAATGCCTAATCGCACCCCCCGCCAGTCTAAACCACCAGCGCTCCCCACCACCCTCCCAATGAAGGCACAAACGACACACCCGCTACCCGCACGGCCCCTCCAGCCCACCCAAACCGCCCGCCCACGTGCCCGCTTCCCCAATCACTCAACTGCTCAATCGCCCAAAACACTCGCCCAAACCCAAAACACTGGCCGCTCGTTTGCCCGTTCTCCAAAATGCTCGCCTACCCGCCCGCTCTCCCAATCAAGAGTCCGGCGTACGGCAAAACCGACCCGACACGCGTTCGCGCTAATTTCCTGTGCTCGCCGCTGCTCCTCATCACTGTTTAATTCGACACGCAGCCATCCTTTGCCTGTCTTTCGGAAGGGTAGCTCGCCATTTTAAATGCTTTTCTAATGGAAAATCGGTATGGAAAAGGAAAATTCAATGGTTCGGAACACAATCATTTCTGAAATTTCTATTTTCACGCCTTAATACGTACTCACACAGTAAAGAAAAAGTACTGCAATCTGCTGTGGAATCCGCGATTTTCCGAGTAAAAACTCGTATTGTCGGGCCTTAGTAAAGAAGAAGTGGATAAATCTTGTTCATTGTGTGATAATTGTAAACTGATAACATTGAAAAAGAAAATTCTACTGACGGCAAAACGTCTGTCCGTCTGTCCGAATGGGGTGAACGCTAGCGCCTACACCATTCAGCCGATTTTCTTAAAAATGTTTATTCTCCAATCAATCTAAACAAATTCAAGGCCCTGGAAGTTTGAAACGGATATGTTTATTTTTGGGCTTGCTCTATATATTTGCAAATATTGCAAGACACTATCATTGCAAAAGTACAATATTGATGGTTGAGAATGTTTCCGAAATAAAATACGTTTTTACACAAGTGGTGCTGCAACAGAACCTACTTTCTCTCATTTTACCCAACTTTTGCAACTTTAGAGAACTCAAACAGTTCAGCGTGAATGAAATCTGTGCCATGTTAAAGCCTCTTTTGTTCTATCCACGAAAAAATTAAAGAAAACATTTGGATCTATTTTTAATCCTTTTTTTAATTGCATTCACTTGCAGCAGAAATTGCGCGAAAATAACTAGTTTTTCCAAATATTGTAATGACATGACGTCATGAATAACAGTAGCGTCTATACCGTAGAGAGGATATTTACTGAAACTGTAATTTGGCTCATATTCACGGCCCATAGGAATTTGATATGATTATGTTAGTTTTGGGGGAACTTTAATTGAAGGACACTAGGATATTGTTAAAATTATATATGAAGAATTAAAGAAGAAATTTTTGAAGTCAGGGTTCTCTTAATTTGAGAATGTTGTAAAACATTTCTTGTGTTATATTTTAGTGCAAATGAATAATTATTAATTCCGTACTCTCAGTTAACACCGAATATGTTCTAGAAAGTACATAAAACCTTTATATTTTTATTATAATGTATAAAATTCTGGAAAAGAGGAAGTAAAAAATGTATAATAATGGTATACTCAAATATTTAGCCAATCAAATGTCAAGAATTTTTTAAAACAATTTTTTTTATTTCGATATACAAAAAAACAACAGCATTTCGCGATACAATGTGGCTGCATCATCAGGTAGTCTGAAATTGTGCAATTAATTGCACAATTGCACAATTTAAAATTGCAGTTAAAACTGTTTTTCTTCATAATTTGAAAAAAAATGAAATAGGAAAAAGGAAAAAAACAGATTAAGACTTTGAAAATACTTCAGGTTTCATTGTCTCTAACTTTCCATGGATATCACTGTCATATGAAAACATATCATATAGACAATCATTGATTTGTTTTTAATTAATGAAATGAAACAGCTTGAAAGTTGGCTATCGGTCTAACTTTAGATACCAGTTGTGGATACATAGCCTCCACATGTTGAATCATAAAAAAAATACACAAAGGATGATAATGATGATGATGATGATGATGATGATGATGATAATAATAATAATAATAGTAAAATAGACAAATTGAGTTTATTGAATATAACATTAATAATGACTACACGATAAGGATGCAATGGAATTTGTAGAAGGAAATTACTGTTTTCTTGGGAAAGTATAAGTTACATACAATATATAAGTATAATTAATTAATTTAACACCTCATTCTAATTATCAAAAGAATATGTAGAAAGATTCATTTCAGTATTTCAAACGGGACTTACAAAACACTTTTAAAATGAAAGGAAACATTTTGTTGCTACTTAAGGAAGCATTCAGTTCGAAACTATTGTAATCAGTAAAAGTCTTCAAAGAATATGTTTTAAGAAAGTAGTGAACAACCGACATTGCAATTCGTAAGATAATATTTCATCTTTGCAATTTTATACTCGGCTTCATTCTAGACTTCTTCAGACTGTGTAAGAACACATAATCTACGTCCAAGACGCTGAATGATCAGTTTTCTTGTCACGTATCGGAGAGAATTTGGTAGATAACGCGTCTCCCCAAATTCTTTGTAATCTTATGAATATAATTTTTGTTTGTAATCTAATTCTTCTGAAATATTTTCCCTTACCTCGTCGATTGCTCTAACTGCGTAATAATGTAAACATTTCAAAAAGGAAAGTATGGGTGAGTCAGTGATCTAAATTGAACGTTTATATCAGGGGGAGTCAATACAATTACAAACGGAGAGAGGTTAAAAACAAATAAATTTTGCGAATGTATTTTTGAATGGTTCCTAATGAAAGTATGTATACGAGTGTAAATTAATTAAGTGATTTTAAATGTTATACATGAAGAAATTATATATTTTATACCATATATTGCGATGGTTTTCAAAGAAGCTTCAGAAGCCGAATTTTGTAGAACGCATGTTTGTCTCATTGAGATACGAGGTACGAAACAAAATCACTTCGTCTTCTCCGTAAAGCTAGACATTTTAAAGATTTACATTTTAAAGATTTACGGCGAACATCTTTCGTTGACCGTTACATAGAGACATAAAAAACTCCACAGCCATTCAAATGTTTCTTGCTCAGTAAATCGAACACGTGTCTGGAGAGGCGGACAGAAACAGTGTCTGTTCCTGACGTTTTACTAGTCTAAATCTAGAACATACCCGCGGACGAAGCAAGAGTTCGGGGAAAAGATCACGTTGGGGTAGAGAGGAGCAGGCGGGGAAAGCATGAACGGAGTCTGAGTAAGCCGGCGTGGGCGGACAGATCTGAGTGATTCTTCCCAACCGAGACAAAAATGCATAACGATGTACTCTAAGCGCGTAAAACCGTGCCCACATGAGCTACTTGCCCACTTGAAAAGCCCAGAGCTCTTGTGAGCACGGACAACTTCCCCTGAGTCCGTTCTCATTTCTCCTCCAATTCCACAAAGAGGTGCACACACGCTAGCTAACTGGCGTGACGTTGAGATTAGTGCTTATGTTTATTAATGTCTTCCAGATTTGTTCTCCTTTCCTTCGAATTCTTTCCTTGCTTTCGTTTTCCGTTGTGTTTTATTAAGTTATTTAGTTATTTGTTTTATATTGGTATAATGTAAAATCATTTAAAAAGTCTCTGTACGTTAACAATTCCTGCTTACGGGCAGACAATTCTTTTAACAGACAAGAATTCTTGTCTGTTAAACCAGGCGGAACGTGGGAATTTAATGTAATTATAGAAATCTTAATTAAAAACCATTACAAAATCTCGACACATTGATTCAAAATGTTTAATTTTACTTTCAATTCACAAAATGAAATCTGGTGTATTTTTAAGTTTTAATGGATTATTTTTCTTTTTTAGATGTAATGAGAAATAATATTGCTAAAATTGGGGCACTATCTGTCTACGGATTTTTAGGAAAGATTGACAGATAGGTCAGTCATCCAGGGATTTAGCGCAACTTCAGAGCAATTTCAACATTATTTTTAAATCTCGTGCCGTCTGCTTTGGACGCAGTGGTCGCAAACTGTAATGAGCTAGATACCTTGCCCACGATCTTGACATGCCTGCATTATTCCTTTCTCACGCATCACAATCCTACATAAAGTGATTGCGTAACCTGTATGTGTCCGTCGGTCCGTCGGCCGCGGTTAGATCTTTCGTACCACCACTTCGGGAGAGTCAAGAGGCATTCCATGCATCTCGGCTTACAAGTGAGAAACAGACCATTGTTTTGTATCTTTGTAATCAAATTTCAAAACTTTATATGAATAAATTATAAAATATTTTTTACGTTGTATACATGACGTATTTCCCTTCATCGTAACTAGCTACCTTTCGCTGTATTAACTTTTCTTCGACACATATGTATAGAAACAGGCGATTTTATTTAAGAAAGATACAACTCTATTTTTCCCTCGGCCTGGGTTTATTATTGGTAATTAAATTATTTAGAAGTGATCAATTGAATTTCTCCATCGATAATAAAATATGCTATTGGGTGTTTGTAATAGTTATGTACTGGGTTTTCCAGCAAACATCTGAAAGAAACGATGATGCAAACTCCAACACGAAATAACGTTGCTTGATTGTTAACAAAGAGCCGTGTGAGCGAGAAATGACAGGGAGGTAGAGAATACGAATGAGAAAGGAAGCGTGCGCGGGTAAGTTTGCGAGAACGGAAGGGAAGGGCCGCGGTTGGAGAGAGTGTGGCCGCGAACACACGGGCGAGAAGTAGCTCGCGAGGAGGGCGCGAGTGGGGTGGGCTGGTCCGGGAAAATGAAAGGAAGGGAGCGTGGCTGCGCGGATCCACGGGCAAACAATCGCGGAAGGAGAGGGGAGGGAAGAGACGAGGGATGGGGCGATGGGGGTGGCAGGAGAGGAGCGCTGGGGCTCGCAGCTGTGCAATATTGAAAGCGCAAGGTAGAAGCGTGTATAGGAAGCGCTGGCGTCGGTCGAGGTCGACATGGGTGAGTGCGGTCGCCACGCTCTGCAGACGCCTGTCCTCGGCACCTGGCGTTGCCTTCTCTTGTTAGTTACTCTTATTTACTCCATCTGACCCTTCTGGTTCCTTTCTGTGCTCTCGCGTCGTTCTGAATCCTTCCCCTCATAACCAATAGGTCAGAGACAATGGTTTGCCTCTGGAACAATAATTTCGGGGATAATAATATCAGGGACAATAGTGTGTTTTCTTAGACTTACAGCTTTTATTTTCTGTACGTTTTCTTATTTCTTCCTCAATGTTTCCATCCTCAACTCTGCTCCTCAACAATATCAATATATTTAGTTGATTAACGTCAATGTTTCTATTTTCCGTCGATTATGGTTTTACCTATTTTGGCATAGTTCCAAACAAGAAAATCGTGCAAAAACAATTCACCTCGCACTGGATTCGATTCGCACTTGACGAGAAAATAGAAGGATAAAATGAAATGTTTTGAAATTAGAGACATTCATCACTGATGTTATGAGAGGAGCTATGAACTGTCTCGTTGGCAAATTTCTCCTCGTGAATTCGATAAAATGAACTTTTTTTGAGCAGTATGGTGTTACATAATTTTAACAGGTACTGGCTGTAATTTCTCATAAAAAAATTGTGTCGTATTATTTATTTGGTTGTCATTCAATTGAATTCTCGACATTTGACACTGAACTTTATCTTTCATATACAGTAACTTTTAAGTATTTCTTTTTTGCAGTTCTCTTTGCTTGCCATGCAACTTTCACGATTTTCTTCTGTAATCAACACTTCTCGAATACCTATATTTGGTTTTCGTTTATTCTGAATTCGTGGCCTCGTTTTCTCCTGTTCTTTACCGTATTTTTTTCCATTAACATCCCTCACCTTCTCGGAACGTCATCGCCGTACTTTTGCACACAATCTTTTCTTTTACTCTCTTTTCCTCCCCCATTATGTTATAATTTTCCGAATAAGCTACTTCCAGAACTTTATAGCCATCCTGTGTATTTTTTGTTTTGCAAATCGAAAATGAGAACGCTGGCGGGCGATTTCGGAGTCAGGGAAATTTGGTTGATAATTTCTTTCTGAGGAGAGGAAATAACAAAAGCGGGCTCCGGAAATTTCGCCTGGTGCACGCCCTTTAAAACCGCCTCCCATCTCGCTGACCGCCTGGGGGACTACAGTGCGCGGGCCGCTATTTCGCAGCATCGACGTCGCGGTGTTTTTATCGCGTCGATAAAATCGAGTGGCGTTTATGAGCGTGAACACACGATCGCTTTACCGCAGAGGTTAGAAAAACGCAACATGTTACATTTTGTCCTTGCGCACCTCTTGCTCCACGTGACGGCGCCCCTCGGACGATCGGGGAGCACGCACGTGGTGAAATGGCCGTGGAAAAGCAATGACGATCGGAGAAAAGAGTCTCCGAAACGATTGCTTCCTTCCTTAGGGAAGACTCATATCTTTTCTCTGAGAGTTTGGATGCCAGAGAAGATGCATATTGAAAGGGGAGGGATCAATATAGTGAAATAATTAATGATTAGATCGAATGTTCCTGTGTTTTCGCATCACATCAGAATAAAGTATGATATAACAAAGGTTTATAAAAGCAAATGTCACTAAAAATTGTAATCAACTATCGAAAATCGTAATTAATTGAAAACTAAAAGTCGTTGATCCTGATTAAAGGAGTCCGGAGCTTTCGAAAGTTATCATCTGCTGCGAAAAGTGACTGTTTTTGATACAACAACAAACTACTAATGATAACATTTTACGTTTTTATTTTCTCGTATACCCAATATAGAAGTTGTGCTGGAAAAAAATGTCGAGATTTTGACGAAAAAATAGTTTTTGGGTGACTTTCGTACCAAAAAAAGTTTTTAAAGTTTTTGGTAAACACTTTTTTCTAAAAAAGGATTCAGTTTGTCTGCGGTGCTTTCCAACTTTTGGTACGGACAGAACCCTATGTACTACATCGCATGCCATCAGTGCCATTTTGATACACCTACTGTTACAGAAGGAAACCGAGGAATAATGATTTATGTTATAAGCTATGGAAATGGAGCTAACCCGTGGAGGGAGAGAAAGTTACATTGATTTTTTTCCGGGATTATTTTCATTCTTCAGGCCTTTGTTCAGTTTATAAAGTTTACTGAATCGGCCAGCAGAAAGTCGTAAGCTGTAGTAATGAGTTCATTTGTTACGAAACGAGCTGTGTTGTCGGCATAGGAAGCTATTTCCGAGTGAGCTGGAGAGGGTAAGTCCGTCATAAAAATTGTACATAACAGGAGGATAAACAGGATCCCCTGAGGAACCCTTGAGTTCTCCGGACATGATGTAGGCAGTTCAGAGTTTATTTCGTCCTTGAGAAAGATATGTTAAGTAAAAAACTTTTAATGCATTTTTGTAAGTAATCTGGAATGCCTAGTTGTTGGATTTCATATAATAAACCGCCGTTCCACACTCTATCGAATATTTTACCTATAATTAGATAAAATGCAAATGTATGATTCTTTTCATGATAAATATTTGCTGTGAATTCGGTAATTCTCAAAACCTGATGACTTTTGGTATAGTTTTGTAGAAAATATAATTGAAATAAACGAATTGCTTTGGTAATGTTTAAGAATTCAAATAATACTAAAAGACTAATCTTAGAACGGTATCCAACTTGCCCGTAGATATTATTAATCTACAACCATAACCATCTTTAAAAAGACCTATTTATAATAACTTTATATGAAAGCATTAAGCTGGACCTGTACCCGACCCCCTCTCGGGAAAAAATCTGGGTGTGTCTGTAGATGCGGATTCAACTGTTCATTTTTGCCTGTTTTATTTTGCAAATTTTATTTGCTCTTGTGAACTTGTGTCAATGAAAACCTCTAATGGAATGCCCTTCGTTAAAATTACAGAACAGTTCCATCGCACACTCAGTATTACATAAGGTAGATAACGATGCAATCCAGGCTAACACCGATATTTTGTGATTATTGACAGTTCGGTAAGGGGCGATAAATCTAAGAAAGTGATGGTAGGTCGATCTTCGTCATCCCGCGTGGAATTGAGACGGCAACGCTTCTTTACGGGTCGTGGACTTCACACGTCAGCTGCGCTCTTGGAGAGCGACGTTTTGTCGGGCAACAACTCCCCGCAGCCCTCCCTGCCGCCCTCCGCGCCACCGCTCTCGCCTCTGGCGCGTCGATCGGACAGCTCTGTCTGCGGGATGCCGAAGCGTCGGCTTACATACGATGGCGGGGCGGGCGAAGGCGGGTGAGGCAGGGAGCACGGGACAGAAGGCTCGCATCGGAGCCCGTCGTTCGTCCTGGCGGGGCTGCGTCGCATCGTGGAGCGTCTCGTTGCGCACCTCGCCTCACCGCGCTGGGCCGCGCCGCGCCGCGCCGAACCGTACCTTTCGCCCGGATCGGATTCGCCGAAGACGAGCCGATTCCCGAGAAGAGGGCCACCAAGATCGCGGCAGGTGGCGGGGCGCCGCGGGGAGTCCTGGTTTTCCCACCAAGTGGTGGAACGTTGAGAGTGAGGGCGAGGACGAGGACGAGGATGAGGGCGGTGAGCGGAGGGCAGCACGCTGGCTGGGTGAAACCGCTGCGCTGGTCGAGGACCAATCGAAGGCACGCAGCCACAGCGCCCGCCTTGATTCCTGAGGCAGCTTGAACCTCCAAGGGACGTGACGTTCGGTGGGAGAAAGATTTGAGATTGGAAATTTTGTTGACGTCGTAACCAATAGTCTCCTTATAACGTATTGAGATGGAATTTGGCTGTGGCGCGCATTCATGAAGGAATGCATCAAGCGTTTCGGAGCCGGGACGAACAAGAGTTCTGACAGCACCAAATATATACTATGGATCGCCTAAATTTGCCACATCTATATCAAAGCGAGTTGAAATATGTAGAAACAATTTGGCCACGTTATTGCAGATGAAGAGGCAAATGCCATATTTGGTATTTTCGTTTATAACATTGATAACTTGAAAAATATTGGTAGAATTTTTAATATTTAAATGGAAGTCTGGTTTTTACATATTCTTATCGTACACTCTCATAACAAAGTAGCAATTACCCCTCTTAGCGTGTACGTATTTCTTAAGTGACCCACAAGGAATTTTCGCATCTCGTTACTTGAATCCGTTTTGAAGAGAGTTGCGGTCGCCAATCATCACGTATTGAAAATTGGTGAAAGGGCAATTCATCACGTATAGAAAATAATATTATAAAAAATAATTGAAAATAATAGTATGCGAAAGCATTAATTGTTTAATAGGTCAATTGATATCAAATTTTGAAAGAGTTTTAATCTGTTATTTATTTTTTGTGTATTTGTTCCTGTTTCCGATGAGTAATCAGTGGTATATTAAAGGTTAAAATTCAGTCGACAAGTGTAATGGTGGTACAACTCATGCAATACTACTGCTTCTCTTGAACCTCAGGTCGCACGTTTAAATTCCACGTGCGTCACATCTTGACACAGATACAAGTTATGTTGTATTGCACTGTGACATCGACAACTAAAAATATGACATTCTTCTCTCGACTGAATGATCCTTCAGTGCCACGCGGACGCCGCCTCTCTTTCAGGCGCCGCGAAAAGGTGACTTCCCGATCGCGGCGGCATCCCCTTCTACCGCCGTCACGAGCGTCCCTATTGTCGGAGCTGCCACCCTCCATGACGCCCCCTCCCCGGCCGGTCACCGCAGGGTGGGAGCTGCAAGGCCCGAGGACGCAGGGGGCGCGAGGACGGAGCGGGGGCACGCGGCGGCGTGGCACGTGCCCCCCGCGGCTGGCGCGTCCTCACCGGCGCGGCGGAGTCCTCGCTCTTGGGCGTCGATCAGGGCCAGCCGCTCGACAAGGGCGGAGGGGCCCCATTGTCCTGCGACGACACTTGTTGAGGCCAGCGGTGCTGGCGCGTGTTGCTTCTTTGCGGCTGAGGCTGCGGTCACGCCTCGCTGTCGCATTCGGAGGCCGCGTGCGTGGTTTCACCTATTGGTGTCAACAATTTCTCACGGACCTATTGCATTACACTTTTTTTCTAGTCACAGACGTTTTAACCATTCGCACTCCGTCTTGACCTCGTCAAAATTCTGCTTGACAGGGCTGATAGATCATCGACTAATCAGCAAATTATTTCGTTTCGTATCCTTTCAAGTGACGATTGATAAAATATTTGCTTTCCTCGCAGCTCTCTTTTTTACTTTCTCGTACATGCAGTGTATGAAAAGTTGAGTAATGCTGCAAATAATTGATCTCAATATTTTGACGGGAATATACCTTTTGAGGGTCCTTGATAACAAAAAGAGTTGTTTTTTTAATACGTGTCTCTCCGTCCGTCTGTCCGTCACTAACGCTTACACCGTACACACGGACAAAAATGAACAATCCCGTTAAGATTTGTCACATCTTACGAGCCCATTAACAGGACATAGTTTCATTAAATTCTCTCCAATTTCAAAAACTTCTATATTACAACTTTTTTGATGCCTTGGAGCCATTAATATTTCTAACTAGTGCTTTACTACAATGAATCAGAACATTGATTGCGGTACGTATGTGCTCAATTTTAGTTCACGGCCGAGCAAGTATTCTTGAGTGTTCACAACTTTCGTAGAAGCATGTGTTGGATCAATAAAGCAAATCTAAAAGAAATGAACCTTATGTGAAGTAAGAAGCTGCTCGCGATATGAGGAGCATCGCCTCAAAGTATTATATACTAGTCGGCCCGGCATTGATTCGCTATTCCAGTTTCTTACTTATCTCATTCTACCGGTCACGTGATTGTTAATCGGGTTTTACGATACACTCTTCAAAATTTCTTATTGATGAAATACTTCGCGAGTATGGGTATGTCCTAGTTTGGACATGGTTGTGCAATATTCTAAAATGCTAAAACGTTCTCCCTCAAGTTTGGACATGCGTTCGTTATGACACTACCTTGGAGAAATTTGGTTTACTTGTCCCAGATAACTTTCAAGTAATAATTCCAATATTTCACAATCGCAGGAGCAGAATACTTGTAATCTGACACGCTTAATACTTGAGTGTGCGGCGGGTTGCCTGGAGATTCTGTTCAGGGGCGCACGAGTCATCATAAACGCATAAATCATCATCAACGCCACCACATGTCCGATTCAATTTAAACCACTCTTCAAACACTCCCAATACTAATAAGAACAATGTGTGAACATTTCAGAGAAATTGATCGAGTAGTTGTTGCGACTATGTGCGACATGCACACGCACATTCGCTTTTATTAATATAAAAAGATTATGTCCAAAAGTTAAAAGTTTATAAGCAATGCAAAGAAAACTGTACTGTTAAAATAAAGGTTCTAGTAAAAACTCACAGTTCTAAAATTTGTTATTTAATTCCTGAAATTGGATGAATTCTATAACCTCAAATTTATATTGATGTTATTAATGTGGTAATTGTTTACTACGGACATTACACGGTTTGCTATAACAGCAAGGGTGAAATAAATACATATGATATTTTTCATATATTTGTAGTGTAGACATGCAAACATGCAGTAGATATGTGTTTAATAAAATTTAAATCGCAATTTACTAAAGCGGTATTACCTTTGATGCAATCATTTACAATATTAAGATTAATGAGTATATTTATGGAGCGTTAGTGTAAGAGGATATATATATATATATATATATATATATATATATATATATATATATATATATAAATGATCACCCCATACTCTTCTAAACAGTCACAAAGTGTATCATTTTTATCAGTGAGATCTTCTGAATCCAGTATAATCTGATAAACTTTCAAATTGATTTCACTTCCTCAGTGCTCCCAAAATATCTTGCACAGCGAGTTCGCAATATTCATTTTCGTTGCTTCAATTACCTTGGTGTTAGATGGTACAGTCAATAGTTCTCATATAAGTTACCCTGATTCCTCTTGTCAAAATAGGACTTAATAACTTAGAAGGACCATTAATCCAATATTTTTTTCCATTTTATGAGATGCAGTGCATTTTTCTTCTGTTGTTGTTTTTCTCGGAATTCGTTTCTTCATTTCTCCGATCCCGTCATATTTCTTATCATGTTTTCTCAAAACCTTGTAATTCTTTATTTTCCCGTCTTTTCCTAGAAAGTGTTTTTTTAAGATGAGGTTAATTTCTTTATAATAATTATCTGGTGTTAAAGTTTACGAATTTCTAATTTTCCATTTCCATTTTTCCAAAACTTCTCTCGGCGGCCAAATAAATGTCACCTACTGGGACTAAAAGTGTGATATTCTTCAAATGACGAAGAGCCTTGCTGAGATAGAACCCCATGATCTGAATAACATGCATGTTTCTGTTTTAACCTCCACACCTACACGCAAAAGCCTTAAACTATTTTTGAAGTGTGTAAAGTTAATGCCGCAGCAACACTTATATGCGCTGAAAAAAATATAAAAAGAAACAATCACGTTTTGAGGCTTAATTTAGAAAAGAATAGAATGAAATTTGAAAATATTTGAGAATACCATGATAGAGCGCGTAAAACGTGTGACACATATTTTTGTCCCCAAGCTGACGTAACACGAGTTGAAACGATGCACCTCTTATGCAATTGTGTTTAATGTATTATATTCGAGGTATATTACATAACCGTACCAAATAATACGAGAAAGTATATGTTGTTGATGCACCATTAATTCCCGTATTTGACTAAGCTTAATTGAGACTGCCTTGTTTATAGTTTAACTCACAAATCTTGCAAAAAACCTTTTCAGTTTGGACTTTGATCTCCATGATCGTTACGCCAGTCGCTGCGCGAATTCATTCCTCTTGTCCCTTCCGGCTCACGTCTCTAGCTCGGCCACTCAATTAAACTAACCCTTCTCCTACTTTGGTCACTCAATTCCCTGTGCGGTGCTCGCTTTCCCCAGCAGGCGTCAACGTGCGCACACGCACGTGCAGTCGTGACGTCAGAACTCGCTTCTCTCCACAAACTCCAGTATTTCAGCGCACCGAACTTCCGGTGGCATTGACGTAACGGGCGCGTGAGGAACATCGCGCCAGGGGGGTCTCTCGGTTGACGCAGGCGCCGCCGCCTGCCGTGGACGCGCTGCCTCAGCGGTCGTCAGTGCAACGGCCTAGCCTCCACGTTACAGCAGCTCCATCTCCACCTGCAGCATGGCTTCACAAAATTATTCCATCAGGATTTGCTTCACAGCTCACAAGAGTTCAAATCTTCATAGTTGTAAAATGTTAAGACTTATAAGATAATAATGTAACGGATGGTTAGGTCATAATATAGAATGCATATGTAGCCATTTCTTACTTACATTACTTTTTATTTTTGGAACCAGCGATGACTGTACTGTAATGCTGTTCGGTGCTTCACATGACAATAAGATTGAGGTAAGACCAGCTGGCTTGAGAACCGGGCAAATGTTTCTGGCTTTAATTTCTAACGTCTTCACTAAGAACAAAATATCAAATTCGTGAAATGACATTTACATTCAGTTTACCTACATAGGGTCATTGCCACAATGTATTTTCGTCTCAGACCGTCAGGATGCTCTTCTGTTCCCGCACTTGTGAAAAAAGAATTCAATAAACTTACCAACATATACTTTTGCTTGCCAATTAAACTTAATTTTTTTAAATCAAGTGATTTCTACAGATACATACATGCTTTTTATTTTTTTATTAGTATTCTGTTCGTTTTCAGTCTCAGATATGCAGGTGATTCCCTCTTACATTAGATAATATGCATGTCTTGATGTGACTCAGCTGTGCGCGTTATTCTCTGGAGTAGCAAATAAAACGTTGATGAATATATTCCGTGATCACGTAAAGCGTAATTAATGGATAATGCTTCAAACATCGTGTGAGAGACTACGAGGTCCACTTAGATTCCCCTTTCGTTCTCTTTCCTCGCTGCCCACCCGCACCTCATCTCAGTTAAGGAAAGTTATTCATAGGTCGTAAGTTCGTCCGGAGCTCCTACTCGGTTTGTACTTAAGACACATTACTATTGGACTTGCTGCCGCTGAATACCATTAAAATGAAACCCGCTATGAATGCTAAAGCGCGCACCGAGGCGTTTTATGGCACACTATATGGCGCGGCGGCCAGCATCTTCCGAGATCTTCTCTGTGAGGATCCCAAAAATGCATCCCTATTTCTTCACCTTAGCTCGGATCGTATGAGAGGATACCAAGCGAAGAAGTGGGTTGCTATTAGAAAGGGAGATGGCTTGCCGTAGATGTCAATGCATTGAATTATAGCATACTTACAGTTACATTTGTATGCATTACAGTGATTGTTTCATATCTTTAAATAAGAGCTGCAGGATCAAAAAACAGGAAGAAACTCGAGCTGCAATTTTTTCAGTGGTTTCTTTCTTCAGCAATTTTTAATTGCAACGCAACAACAACCTACCATTCTACATCCTCTTGTTAACTTTCGTTAGCTCCTTCGCCAGCACGTTTTACGATTTTTTGTTTGAACGCTACCCGATATCTGTTGGTCTCCAGTCATCCAAATTGCAAGCCGCCCAGCAGACGTCACCCTACAACCGCTTACCCTACAAGCCACAGGCGTCGGGTTGGCCTGCCTGCGGAGGCGGCGCGCTCTTGTACGGCGGGGCGCGGAGTTACGCGGGCGTTTCGCCGACGCCCGTCCAGGGCGCTTCTGCACCGCCCGTTGCCGTTCCTGCACCCGGACCGCGCTGCCCGTTCCACCAGCTGCGCTTACCACCGCGCCCGCGCGGCTGTGCGGGCACCCCGCGCGCGCGCACCGCGGCACGGCCTCGCGCTCGCGCGCCCCCAGCCGCCCGCACCCGACGCGCGCCGGTGCGCCCGCGCTCCGGTTGGCACCTCCCTGACGAGGGGAGAACGTACGGCAGGCGGCGGGCGGCGGCGCCGCGGAAGCAGGCCAGCTCATGCTCTGGGCCGGTCCAAGCAAAGTAGTTCGCTCTGCACGTGCGCGGGTGGGTGCGTTTGCCGCCGCGCCGTTGCCGCGCCGCCGCCCTGACCGCGCGGCGGCCGCCTCGTCCTCGCGCTTTCGTGATGCTGGCGGCTCCGCAGCGCCGCGGCTAGCTAACGTAGCCGCCGCCTCGCTGCACGTGGGTCCCGTCTCGGCGCGCAGCGCCCGCGCCCGCTGCCAGCTCACCGCGCTCCTGCGCCCGCGTTACCCTGCTGCTCAGCCGGACCCGTCGGCAGGAGCATTGGTCGGCGCCCGCGTTTCGTCTGCGCGCCTCTCCTCGGGGCCCGGCGAGCGGTTCGGCGGGTTCTGCGCCGATGCTTGCGGGCTTGGGCGGGCGCCGGCGCACGCGCGCCCGACCGGCCCGAGTGCAGTGTGCGAGTGCGCCAGTGTAGGTGGCGGGCGGCGGGTCGCGTCGTTCGTCGCCGCGCTCCTCGCGCCGAGCGGCGCGCAGCGGCGCCCGGGCCGGCGGAGAGTAATGGAGGCGAGCTAACCCGCCTCTCCCAAGATTTCTCGGCTTCGAGTTCCATCGTATCACTAATGGGGCTGTACCCCCGTTCCTCGCGCCTTGAGACGGACCTCCGCCCCGCCCGGAAGACTGTCGGGACATTCATGGTAACGTGCCCGTCTCATTCACTCTGCGGCGCGTTATGTCCGCCCTGTTCTCGTTGCTCGCCCCGGTCCTTCCCGCCGGGTCGAGCCCCCGCCGTCGCTGCCGCTCTCCGTCTAGCCCGGGTCATGGCAGGGTTCGCGTATACACGGCTAGGCTGAGACGCGACCCTGCCGTCGTGTGGGCGCCGCGCTGGCCGTCCGCTCTGTGCTCCCCGTCGTGGCTCCCCGCAGAGGCGCTCTCCGACCGCCTCTATCGGAAGCTCGGAGGCGTTCGCAGACGCTTTTCCGGGCATCCTGACCCGACGCCTTGCTGCGCCGCACGTGCCACCCCCAGTCTTCTCGAGGTAAGTTTACTACTGGCTGTATGATTAGCCTTAGTCTCCGCGTCGGTTAGCCTCTTTCGCTCTGCACCTGAAACACATTTCCCTAGATGTGGTCTCGTCTCGAATCCCTTCTGACCGCGAGAATACGGGGCGTCGCTTCCCTTCGGGTTCTTCACGCATTCGCCGCCTCCGCCGCTCTACTGCTCTCGCCCTAGGAGATACGGCGTTGACGAAAGGCGGGGGCGCGGGCGCGCTCCCGCTGTCGTCGCGCTCTGTGAGCCCGGTATCGCCAGTAAAGCGCGCGCTCCGGGCGTGCAAGAGAGCCCGGCGTCGTTTTTGCAAAAATGCTAGCTGTCGCCGTGGCCTTCGCCGCTCGCCTGCCAGGCCTTTTGTGAAATAATGTTCGTCCGCCCTCCGCTCTCTCGCCCTCCTTGCCTGCTCGTCTCCCACACTGTCTCCGCTTCACTTCTCTCTCTTTATGTGGTTTGTGCGCGTCAAACCCTGGTTCGTCCTTTCTCTGCCGCTCTCACCATGCTTTGCTCTGCGCCCCACGCCCCCCCACCCCTCCCGGCTCCGCTCCCGCTCACCGGCCCGCGTGTACCCCGCCCGCCTCGCCGCCACAGGCCGTGATTAGCGGCTGCGCGGCGCGGGGGCAAGAACCGCCCCGAAAGGTCAGCGGGGCGTCCCGTGGACATTATTCGTCCCCGAACACCAGGAGTCTCCGAGTTTCGCGCAAGTTATCTCACAGACTTTCTCCTCTTTCTATTGTTCTGTATATGATTTCCATCACTGGTTTTCTCTTCCTGGTGATAGAAAAAATTATTTGCATCTCCCCTATTCGCCTTGGAATATTCTGTCGGAATTTCCGTTCAACCCTCTCTGTAGGTTTCCTTTTCCTTATTTAGAAATATTCCGTTCTGTAATTCCGTGTTCATTATTGCAGGTTTTGTCATTTAGTTCCTTAAAAAAATAGTGACGTTTTTTATTTTTTATTTTTTGTAATCGCTCTGAATATCGCAGGGATACAAAATGTATCAATTTCCAGTTTTCATATCTTTATCGAGTTATTTCACAGCAAGTCACATTTTCGGCCCTCATCCGATTATGCAACTGTCGGTTACATTCGTTCGCGACGAGAGGTTCAGGTGACTACCGGCGATCGCTTCGCTGCAAAAGAAGAATCGGAAAGAGATCCTGGGAAATACTCAGATCAACATACTTGCAGCAGGGAGGGCGCGTGCGCATGCGCGCACGGCTCGGTCGCGTGTCTTATGTTGCGAACGGATCACTCACGGGGTCATGCGGCATTCGCGTACGCACCCTCGCCCTCGCCCTCGCCCTCGCCCTCGCCCTCGCCCTCGCCCTCGCCCTCGCCCTCGCCCACGCACTCGCACTCGCACTCGCACTCGCACTCGCTCGTGTCCTTCCCGAGCCCGCGTCCGCACCCGCGCCAACGCTCGTGGCTCTCTTGCCTCCGCGCTCTCGTCCTTCCCCTTCGCTCTCGCCTATTCCCTCGCCGGACACAAGAAAAGTCTTCCCCCTTTCTTGTGTCTGCATCCTTGCCCGCGCCCACACTCACCCCTTGCCCTCTCCTTCAACCACCCATCCACCCCGCGCCCTCGGCCCTTCCTACGCCGTTTTCATCCTTGAGCATGCCTTCGTCTTCAACTGCACCCTTGCCCAGCTCGCGCCCGATCCCGCCCCAGAGCTCGCACCACCCGTCGCTCCTGCGCCCGCGCTGCAGGCTGTTCCCTGCGCTCGGCGAGTTGCTTCTCTTTCCCGCCTTGCTCGTGGGGGAGCGAAAGGTTGAGCGGAAGAAAATGGGCCGCGCACCGCAGGAACTTGAGCTCCAGGCTGATTTTGCGCTTTCCCTCTCGGCGGTGGAAAGGATGCAATACTGATCTGGCATTTTCTTTCCGTTTCCGCTCTGTATTTAGACCTCTAAAAGATCATTTTTGCTGCGCCTTTAGGTTAGATTTAATATTTAGCGAAATTTGTATTAGATAACCATTATCAGTACACCTTACATAATTTGTAAAAATCTACAATGTTGCATGCAGGTACTGACGCTTTTCCCTTTTTCTCGTCAGATGATGGGCGTAGGATCTCTCAGTTGTTGATACTCACATGTCGGATAAGAATTTTATTAACATTGAAATTAGGATCTGAGAAGACGTTCTCGGTCTGAACCTAGGAGGGATCTATCAAAATGCAAAATGGATTGTTAATACGTTTACTATTGTAATATGAGTATCATTCTTTCGACCACAGAAGTGTGCCTGACCTTCATTCATCTGGAGCGATAATATCATAACTGGAAATTTATAGCAGTGTTGCCAACTTAACTTCGCCACATTTGACTCGCATTGATAAATCGCTGTAAAGCGAATTTCCTCCAAGTGAATACAATAAAGTATCGAACAAATATTGCGATTTCACATTTTAAATCCTAATTAAACCTTCTGATAATCTGAATTACATAATTCTAAATTGCGGCCTTTTATTGTAAAAAAGTAAGAGCACTCAAGATGGTGACTAGACGGACGTAATGCTTAGTGTGAGTATGTAACTCGCCTAATTTTGAATACACGTCTCCAAAACATATACTAAAATAATTATTAGGAAAATTGCACGTCCACGCTGCTAATTTGGACCGAATACATAACCTATTAACTCACAAATAATGTTACGTAGACCTAACATATTAGAAAAATATCTTTCAAATTACTATTGGTTTAAGAGGGTGTTATTTTGTTATATTTATCATGATTTCTACCATACATCGAAATTAAAAAATACGTCCACCATTGTGACAAAAATTGTTAGAAAGTCAAAACTGTTTTTGCGCTATCACTAAACTTTCAAATCATGTCATAATCTGACATGTTCTATACACGATTGACAGATACAATAATATTCTTCACATTTTGTTGAATATACCAAGTGTATATATTTATGTGATAAAAATACGATTTTCAGGAAGTTAAGGCTGCTCAATGTAATTATTTACTTATATTAGTTTTTCGGGTGATCTTAAATATATAATTACATAGGGAAGATATATTCTATTACTAATCTTTTTTCCCGGAGCGAATATTTCTAGTTTTTAAGGTTCCTTTGTTGGTATCATGCGTGAATTTCCTTTATTCATAATAAATAGAGAAATAGAGTGATTTATGGATTCTGGAACTCAAGGAAACGCGCGCACATTATACTTTGCAGCATTCGTCACATACAGTTTTTACTGTTTTCAACGACAATTCAAAATCAAATACATCAAACCTTAATGGCGCCGTATACTTTATTGTGAGTAAAAGAGCTGTTATCCATCAAATTACCTATTAGTAAGTGAGTAGGGTGAGCAAAAAACACGGAAGAATTCAATGAGTGTACACCAGTTGGGCACTGTCGTTATCGTTAGCACTGCCGCTGTCGATCTTGTTGCCGTTGCCATCGCCGTTGTCGTTGCCACTGGCGTTAGAGTTTCCGTTGCCATTTTCGCCATCACCATCACTGTAGTAAATTTTGTTGTCGTTGTCATTGTAGTTGGCGTTGCTGTTTGCGTTGCCGTGTGTCGGCGACAGACGTACAGGCGTCCGTGTTGTAGTAGCCGTTGCTATTGGCGTTACCTTTGGTGTTGGCGTTGCCATTGCCGCTGACACTGGCTCTGAGGTTGAAATTGCCGTTGCTCTTGCTGTTGCCCTTGCCGTTTGGCGTTGACTTTGCAGAGCGGTCGAAGTGCAAACTTCCGCAAGCGCCTCGTGCACCGGAAGGCAGCAACGCGCTCGTCCGACACTGAGCGAACTCTGCGCGGCCACGAGTTCTATTCTCGACCGACTCAAGGCGTGTGCCGTTCACAACGACGCTCGACACTCCCACTGCGTCCGCTGATGCACTTACAGTTGGCGGCCGAGTGTGAGGATGTATCGAACTTTCCGGGATAATTTTAATATTGAAACGCAACAAAATTCGTGTCATAGTGAAATGAATAGTAACGATGGTTCGTTTTTGCGCAATTATTGGTATCTCTTTCTCACATATTCTTTCGTTAAGGGGAATTAATTTTGTGGTAACACTCTAGATCTTATTATGTCGTTCTTTTAGAAGCAGTTATCTCGGGGCATTCAGTGAATTGCTATTTATATTTGGATGTTCGAATGTGTTTGAAGATATTTTTTTACAAACAAAAGGTATTCGCAGATTAATTTTTACTTTCCCATATATGGACGTATATACGGAATAATATACGGAGTATAAGGAAAACGATGTATGCTGCGAAAAATCGATTTCAAGATTTGAACGGAAATACATGATTTGGGGTCCCAAATACCGAAAACAGTGTTAATCTCTTTCGTTAATAAAGAATGAAAATGATCTCGTTATATTCTCTATTAAATTACTATGAGAAAAACAAATCAACAAAAACTTACATAACCCCAAGGAACATACATGAACATACAAAGGAACATTATTATTGTAATTTTTTGGTACGAGCCGCCACACAGAATCAAGAGACGCCAATTAAAATCAATTTTGGGTAAACTACCTGGTGTAATTATTTTTGGCAAATTTTCAAACCTGAAACTCGCTCTAACTGCCACATTGTGCGTCGTGAAAACTACCGCTAGCTACGTTCCTGTAGTACCAAATAAAAGTGTAATTTCATTGCGGCTCGGTCGAGTTTTAATTTTTATTGCTTATGGATACGTCCTCTGCAAAAAGTATTTTTTGGCAGGAAATCCTTAAATTATAAACAACAAAAAGCAAAAAAATCTACCATAACTCTAACAACAAAACCATCGTGGAAGCGCAAGAAATTGTGTTATAGATTTGGAAGTAAGATTGGTACACAAATTCTTTTGACCTCGCTATATATAGAACTTATTGGAGTCTACAAAATGCAGGAATACTGCAGATAGAATATTTGAAAGTCTCAAAACGGAAACTGAACGTAACTGAAGAAATAAATTATTTAAAAAATCTAATCACAATGAATATACATTTCAAGTTGCCTACTGATCGCTGCGTCTCAAGTATCAATTCGTTTTTCGTTTCATGAACTAACATCATTTTCTGAGTCGAATATTTTGTCGTTTTATCAGAATTTTCCGGATACGGCTACTGCTTTAATGAAAAATATCAATAGTTGTTTTTTTAAACCCATGGCACAAAAGTACATTATAGAATTTCGAATATAAAATAAGTATAATTTAAAAACACGCATTTGTTGGTTGCTAAATCTGTAGTGAGTAAGGCAAAAACGAGGATAAATAAAACTCTTAAAATAAGTAGTGTCACTTCGAAAACTGCCGAGTACATGGTACGAGATATAGTCCCATACGCCTTTGTAATTTCATACAGTTAAGGTATTTCCATGATTGTCCACATCGTTTGCAATATTATTAGGCTTTCAGATCACTTGCTTGTCCGATAAGAACGGCAAAACACTGCTTTGTGTTCGACATGATTATTATAGTCGCGCATATGACGTCATTACGTCGAATTTTACCCTGTACAAGAACACATAGCAAAATCAGTCTGTTGTAAAAAAGATTGTAGATTCTCCAGTTTAAGTATTTCGTCTCAAGAGTGTAATGAACAAAAAGCTTCTTGAAATAAATTTCGCTTGCAGATGTAATGGAAAACTGACAATATAAATAAGAACTGCGGTTACAAACACCTAAATACGTATTCAAGAAAACGGAAAGTAGATAAGTGAGTCATGTGAGAGGTAATTTCAGAAAAGTCCTTCTGTGCAATTTATTTATGTGTCATTAATAACGTGTGGTTACACTAGTGTACCACCACCTCAGCTATTTTTTAAAATGGATTATCTTTTGAATGGAGTATCAATGAATATCGTTTTTGGCTCGAGATGACCTTCTTTTGTGATATGAAATTTTCGAAGCACTCGGTTGAACTCGTGTGCACAAGAATGTTTTCGTGGAGTATATTTAAGTCAGGCATTGAAGGGTGCTTGTTTGGTAACCACCGGGAGGAACGTGTAACTTACTGTTTTGTAAGTCAAATGTACTTTAAGCTATGATTAATGGTTAGGTTATGCACTATATTACAAAACTTGAAAGCAGACCTTCTGCGTCTGGGAGCTACCTTGCGGAATTGATATGAAAAAACAATTACGAAAATATATTTTTTAGAATTTCGATGTAATAATGCGATCAATGATCAATGCTTTTTTTGGGATCCTAAAATAAAAGGTACTTTTCCTTCAGGTCAAAATATATAATTTTGTAAACTAGTATTTCAAAAACTGTTTCTGTAGCACATTTCTTGAGTAACTTTCAGCAGTTGTAAGCTATATTCTGCTCATCCGTAGATGAGAATTCCTTGATGCATTAGGTTATTGAACTTTAAATTTCAAATTCACCTTCCAGTCTAACGAACGTGTTTTTGGGAGGCTGAGGATATTATTAAGTAAGTCGCCTGGAAGTGAACGTCGAAGAGATGGCGGTTGGTAGTTATTCGCGTCCTCGCGATTTTCGCACAGCATGACGTAGGCTGCGATATTTTCGACCGAGGGGCTTCGCTTTTTACTACGTCTCGCGTTGTGCCTACGGGGGGGGGGGGCGAGAAGTGTGTCTTTGGCGACCAATTGATCGGTTCTTCGCGGGTTCAGTTAGTTTCATTCAGAAACTCTTCCTCGAGAAAACTAGAGTTCCCTGTGATGATTGTAAATTGTTCCGAATTAAACCCATCACATTTCACGTGAAAAGTAAATTATTGTAGATCATGAAATGAAATATATTGTTCAATGTACTTGTTTCCCCTGCTATAATGTTGAAGGAAATTAGGAGGCGCATACTGTCACAATTTTAATGAACTTTTGCTCACCCATTGTCAGTGCGTATTAAACGTTTAAGAATGTTTTTTTTATTAACATCCAATAATTTCGGCGAACTTTTGATAACCTATTTTTTATAAGTTTTGAAAATATGGTTGAGTGTGCTGTTTAAGAAATTCATATATATATATATATAATATATATATATATATATATATATATATTATATATATTATATATATATATATATTTAAATTGTAAAATTCTTTTTTAATGAAAGCACATTCAAATGTGCGATAATGAACGTTTTTTGTCTTCTTGTGTATTCATGTTTAGTTTAAATGTAAGAATTCTTTGTTTCTCATGGATCATCCGTTGAAACCACGTTTATACTTAAAATACATTAACGGGTAAGTGAACTACTTTCAGAAGCAGAAAAATGGTGTGTTTATTTACAAAGCTGGTATAACACTGTTCACAGCTAATCAATGGAGAAATGTGTGAGGACGAGCAAAATACATTTTTCCCCGTTAATTTTCATCTAAGAATGGTTCATTCATTTTATTCATTATCAGAAGTCAGAATAATATTACATCTTAGTAGTTTTTCATGAGATGCATGTATCAAGTACAGTACTTTGATGTTTGCTCTATACTTCTGGAAACTTTGAATGCTATTATCAATTACAGAATTTTCTAATTCTTATTCTCTTTTTATTAATCGAGTTGGCCAGCGTAACATATTGAAAACCCTCATTTTCGTAAATTTAATTCAGAGGAAAAACGAAGTCAGTTTAAATGCAGAAATTTATCAAATTTGTGTATGCATATATTGCTTCTTTCTATGCAAATAAAGTAGTTCTAAGAACACATTTGCACACGTTTTAGGTTAGGTATCACATGTTTTTGAGAGGATAATTCTCATATCTAATTTTTTTATTGACTACTTGTACCAGAAAAAGTCACTCCTCTGCTGGGAGGCACCATCAAATTACTAATAAAATATTTTCTGTGGTGTTAAAATTTGTTGAGTAATTAACAAATTATCCCGTGCTCAAAAAACAATCTTTTGAAATCAGGGAGGCTGAGTCGTTTGAGAACGGGAGCTAAGATTACATGGGGATTTGTTGTTGGATAGACAAACAGGATGGGAAAGGAAAGATCTGGGGAGTCCGCTGGAATTTGTCTTGGAAAAGCCATAGAAACCACCAATCAGATCACGTTGATCAGATTCCACAATTCTTATCCTGACAGTGGCAGGCGTGCACCCAATTACTTTTCTGGGGTCGAATATCCACCATCAGGACTGGATGTCTCATTCGATTTTATTTGGTTGATCATGAGATGATCGAACGAATACAATTTTTCAATTCGATCGAAAATTGATCGAATAAAATTTAAACTTGACAAAATTTAAAGGAGCCTTTTGAATAAGGCAATGAAATCTAAACAAATATGTATGATTTGCATTAGTTGTAAGGATGTACCAAAATAACGCTTCATTTACTACAATTTTCTAAAACCGAACGAATACATCTTGGGGTGTAGCATTCAGAAGAATTCTCACTAAAATTCGCAAAATATTTCCATGAAAATCTTAATAAAATTCATTCCTGGGCCAAAACTTTAAATAATGAATAGCACAGTTTTCGATTCAATACTTTAACAAACATCTTTAATGACAATGGAATCATTGAAAATTTCCTAATAATTATTTAGATAAAGTCGTGCACATTTATTGTCTTCCATTATCTCGATCAATTCTTTCTTAATATTAATAATTCAATTAATGAATAATTGGCCAATGTGAAAGCATCTTTTTATGATAATTATATTGTCCTTTTAAATTATTAGAAAAAATCATTTATGATTTGTACTATCTCGCATACTACTTACGTAATACAAGGAAAATTTTATTATATTGCGGCAAAAACAGCTATTTTTTTTTTCAAGAAAAAAAACTTTCTGTCTGTTCCTGATTCTGAAAAATGGAATAAATCTTGTTCCAAAATGTTATAAGTTATTTCCTTATAACACGCCATGTAAACAGACTCTACGTTTTATGGATCATTGATACTAAAAAATTGGCGTACGGAAAACGTCTAACCGTCTGTTTGTGAACACTCTTCGCGGCTATACTATAAGGAGGATTTTCGCTAAAATTGATATTCTCTATCGCACTGTGTGATTTCCCGGCTCCTTGAATTTGAAACGGATATTTTGATTTAAGAAGTCACATTATACTAAGCTTCAACATTTTCTCAAATATGGCACCATTAATTGTAAACATTTTGATAATAGAATAAAACACTCTTATATAAAAGGCTGATGGCTTATTTACGTTGAATTCTCTGAAAATTCAAGAAACCTAAACGTTCAAACTTTTTTCGGAATACAATAATGTTGGGAATTTTTTCGCAATAAAATCTGTTGTTGAAAGTTGGTTCTTTAAATAAGGTCCAAAAATTGTATTAGTTTTCACATAATTAGGCATGCAAAGTAAACAGTTTTATAAACAAGATTTTGTAATATGAAACCGCTTGAATGTTTTACTCGAATTTTTTTGTAAGGATAATTGTATTTAAAAATGTGTGTATAGGACCACGTTTTACCCTTCCATAGAACTCAAGTCATATTTCAACTCTATTATTAGGGGACAAAACATTAACAAAATGTTATTTTTTATTTTGGTGCGGGTAGGACGCAGCTGGGAAGAGGGTAGGTATCGAAAAGCTAGCCTACACGAAAGAGGTAACGAAACAAATTAGTTTGAGAGAGTTGTGTCATTCTCTAGCACTTACTAGACTATTTTTTGTGGTATAATTTATTCACTTGGTTTGGTCATGATTCTTATGTAAATGCAGCACAGTTATGTAATTGCTCGTCACAAAGAACCAACGTAATTGATAATGGCATATGCTAAATCGTAGAATATTCGAAATTCGCAGCTTGAAATTTTATCACGATCAGAAACTACACGTTCCAAGAAATGGAAGTGACTGCTTTACTACCGGGTTGTTAATTTTCGTTTGTTTCTCTCGTGTCAACGGTTTTGTTTTTAAAACGTTCAATATTGACCGGGGCCTTTCGGCATGAAATATACCGCTTATAGCATGCCATAGACTTTCTGACGTTATAGCTTTCTTCACGACTGGATAACGTCACTACACCGTCTAGTACGCTTCAATAGCATACTTATTCTTGAATTCCCAGTAAAGTGTGCCTCTCCTTAGCGACAATCTGAAAGATCGCTCACTAGTCTTAACAAAGAGTGTGCGTCGTCGAGGGAGATGTGGATGATTTATTGAGTTCCTTTACGACGACTTTCCAGCGGTACTATGTTACAAACTGAGATATTGTGTGAAATTTGTTGATACAGAATACTGATATTTGATATAAAAGAAGAAATATACTTTTCAATGAAAATGCATTCAACGTGTACGAAAACATTATGAAGAAGAGAAGAAAACATTGATTGATTTGGTGGTGAATGATGAAATAATTGAAAACGTATCGGTGTAAATGACCATGAAATGCAATGTTTCTCAAACGGATATGTATAAAATAGTTCACACTGATAAGCATTACCAAATAGGTTGAAGAAATGTGTGAAACATAAACAGGGATACTGCCATTTTACACCTTACAAGGCACAAGTGCACTTAGGGTATATATCAGGTTTTTACGTCTGTTTGCCGTCTCCCAAAACTACAACATTCTTTTAAGAACATTGTAGAAATATCGTGCTACATTTACAGAATGGATGGTTACTGAGAGAATAAATTCTACTAGTATTTAATGAAGCTATTTTACTATGATTGACCAGGTACATTCAATTGATATTATTATTGACTTTTTTGCCTTTTTCAGCTCTAAATTTTGGTTATTTATATCGAGTTCTGATTTCTGAAGTAGAGGAGCATAACAATATAATTCGTTTTAAAAAATTATTCACTAAACATGGCTATTTAGTAGCTCCATTCTTAGCCTTCGAATCATGAATTTTATTATTTTATTTGTTTCGATAAACCGTAGAATTTTTTAAATTGGAAAATAACGTAAGGAATAATGTTTACATTTCTAAAAAAACTGAAGCTAAAACCATTTAAATAGAAATTTTAAAAAATATTTTTAAAAAAGAGATTATCTTAAATAACGTTGTGATGAAAACATGAACATGTTATCATAATACTTCACAAACGAATTTAAGTGAATTAAATATATAAATAATCGAAAGAATAAAAAAATACGAGGGAAAATAATATAAAATTAGCTTTTTGTTATTTTACAACTTTGTTTTGTTTTGTTACAACTTTTGCCATTATGTACTACAGTCAATAATTAAAATAATGGAAAGAGAACTAAGAATTTTAATCAATGTAGAATGGTAACTTTCTCGTCTGCTTTTCTCTTCCAACATTTGTATATTTTGAATCAAAACTGTATATGTCGGTGGGGTGTTTGTGGGGTTTATTTGCCCAGATACACGCGACCATCTTCGTATTTTCTCTGTAGACTGAAGGAATATGGACGAAAATCCCCTATTCATATTGGGATAAATAACATCAAATTATATTTATAGAGGTCAATTTATCTTTAAAATAATTTAATATCAAAATGCCTATTTAAAACATATAGTAGGACATAACGTGAAGTTATATTCCTGAAAATGGCATTTGAAGGTAGATTCCTAAAGATTCATGTAGCGTTGCTCGCAGATGGGCTTATATCTCGTAGATGCTTGGTAATTCAAAAACATTGAAATAGAAAAATATATTTACGTATGTATTTGTGAGCTATGTGGTCGCGTATAGTGTAAGCTACTGTGTGTAAATGTCCTTTCCAAATTCCGTGTAATGCACTCTATGACTATAAAAGATGCCAGGATCTGCCCCAGTGGCATACAACAACTCTTTTGCTTTATGCTGCATCGTTCCCGCTCACAGTTTTCGATAATAAGAATTATACATATATGTACAGAAATATGTTAAGTTAATGACAAATCAGTTTTCTAATTGAACAAGAACTGGCGATATCGTAGTTGGTATGAAATGTACACACAAGTGTATTTTGTACAAAATATATGCCTCATCTATTTTTCCATTGCTTATATTTTTTATTTGGGATTTAAAAGTTGAAAATTCTGAAAGGTACTAAATCACCAGCGATACTGTAATAGAAAGTGGTTGATAGATAGGTACAATCATATTGTTATTAAGTCAAAAAAAGTCACGGCAAAATTAGTTCATAATTCGTATTTGATATACAGAGAAACCCACTTCTACTCTCTACTAGGTACATAATGTTGCTTGTTATGAGTGTAACAAAAGGATCTTGGTCGAAGACAAGATCATCATCAGAATCTAAGCATTAACAAGAGGTTCACGTGTAAGCTCCTGATGCTTCCTTTTACTGATCGGTTGAGAATTTGGTAATTCACCCCTGTACGCACTGATTACTCCTCATGTGAAGATGATATCTCATCTTCACATGCATTATTTTAAAAACATTTAGTACCATAGTAATAAGAAATATCTTAATATGCGCAAACATAATGATTAAAAAATTCACTTCTAGGAATATTTTCTATACAACTATACGTACAGTTTCTACGTAAACAGTTTTCATGACATCAAGATATTTGAATTTCTCGGTGTGCAGCGGAAACTAAAGTACATCATTTTAATGAAACTCATAAGTATTCCAATTTGTGTGCACTCTGCCAAAACCTCCGCTAAGATCTTGAGATGTATACTTTGTCTCAATGCCAAAATAAACAAGACGCGAAATAGAGAATCCTCGCAGCTTCAATGATTCTTCTGGCATCTGATTAAATTTTGATAATATTCACATAATTAATATAATTGTACAGTAATTTAGCAAGTACATTTCTACCAGTCTTTTAAAAACTCTACAACAGTTTGTAATTATGATAAATAGCAACATCACTCAGTGATTAATGCTTCGTTTCAGAATAAACAAAGAACAGTATTTGTTATCTGTTCCCCTGGGTTTCGATTCCGCCGTAATTTTAGTTAGGAAATAATAACTGCATTTAGGAAATAGAAATGTATAGCAATCAAATGCGCTCACAGTGAAAAAACTTTTTTGTTAGACGTATAATGGATTCTAATAAAGGAACAAAGTAGAAATTAGTTCGCGAGATTTCAAATGCTCATCTAAATTTATTAAACGTATACAATGTACATTCTAATGATGTACTGCTCGGACTGATATTAGAACAATACGAAAACGTCTGTTGTGATCACAATTCGTTTTCTGTTTTCATTATTGCTAAACATTTCAAATATGCAATTTTAAGCCGTCATTGCTGGTGAGTGGCGTGACGGAAAGACCAACTAAATACTATTCGATTTTCACGTGAAGAAACTCTGTGACATCAAATAGCACCGGAAGACGAATTTGGGAATGTGCGTGAATACATCTTTACATGTTCTGCACTGACAGAAGTTGATATTACATGTAAAATGAATCGAACTCCTACAAGGGCGGAAATCTGACAGGCATCAGAAATATTGCGACGAGATTCACATTAATGGAATTCTCCAAGAAAACCAGAAGCAGATGCAAACACAGAAGTAAGAACGTTTTCTTATCTAGTTTGATAAAATAATTACAATTTTTCGTGTATTGATATCAATATGTTAATGTTGTCACATTAACATTGGTCAGAATTGATAACAATAATGCACTGTAAATTGAGGCATGGGTAGTGATGATCCTAAATGGACAGCTAGGTTGAATCTAGCCACTGCCTGAAGGAGAATTGTAGCGGCCGATTACTCTGATAAGTGCTTCTTTATGCTTTCCTCAATTAATATCAAGCAAATGCACTAATGCATGAAATGCATTATCTTTCCTTTCCCATTCTTGCCCCCACCCTTCCATTACACA
>BOPP01000002.1:23371043-23386664 GCA_017312745.1 Gryllus bimaculatus
CGCAGAGGATAGTACTGGAATAGATTATCGCAGTTTTTACTTTGGTCTTAACAACGTTATACGTATACTAGGGTCCCAACATATTCGAGGGTTTTTCTTGTCCGAAAATCGCAGATTTTTTGCCGCAGGGAACTACACTATTTTCCTTCTTTAACTATGTAAGTAAAAACGGCCTAGAAAGCAAAGAGGGGGTAAAGAGATTTAGGAAACCCTGATCTAAAAGTTCTAGAATCGGGGTAAGCATAAAGCGGGAATTTCTGGTGGAGCTCCCATGCCATGTATTGCGGTTTTCTAACCGTTGTGCAAGTGGCTGTAGGGTTACAATATGATATCCGCGTAAAAGAAGTGACCAGTCAATGAAATGTTTAAACGCAAAGCTTTCTTTTCACGCAGTCCGCTTTCACTAGCTGCCCCAAGCCGATTGCTTTACATTCCTCGTCACTCGTGCCAGGCGGCTTAATAATCATTAACCTGTTACTCAATGGTAGCACAAGTCATTCACTCATTCGAATGGTTGGAATCGGTTCCTTGAACATCCGGATATCCATTCATGCGCTGTCTCGACGCAGTCCCCATTAGGCATGGTGCCATGTGCCAGGAGGTGACGGTGAAACGGCCCAAGCGGGCAGGTATTCGGTCGGCTTTGCAGTGCCGCCGATCTGGCGGCTGAATTAGGCACGATATGATCGCGCCGGTATCTGCTCGCCTCGGATCATGCCATACCGTGACCTGAAAGGAAGTATTTAGCACATCAAATGAGATCGAATAAAATAATCAGCTCAATCAAACTTATACCTCTGAAACCATCTAACAACTTAATCACTAAAATTGAATTTATTGAAAGAAGGTTGAATTTTATTATTTAAAAATGTGTACCGAGAAGGCAAAATTATTGAACAGAAATATTGATTGTAAGTGAAAAGATATATTTGAATATTTTATTAATTCATAGTAATTCTACAACTTTGGAGAATGTTGAAACTTTTCGTTCTGCTAGGGAGGAATTGCACGGAATTGATGTAAGGATCGTCGGACTACCAATTAAGATATACATCTTAAATTAGATTTCTGTTGTACATACTAGCAGTTCTGCATGTCGGAGATCATTAGTGAAGGTCTGAAAACTTCCATTTCCAAACATTTTTGTTTGATTGATTAAACAATGCATTCTTAAATGTTATGTATTCTTGCATAGAGAAAATGTATTTTATAATTTGTTTTCTCAATTTGGAAGCATTCTTTAGATACTTTTCTGTGCGTTATAATCACGTATGAATAAATATATTGAAGAACATCAGAGCAATAATTTGTTTTTCCTCATTTTGTTTTTGGATGAACTTTATTATCCTCGCCTAATGAGAATAATTGAACTATAGAGGTACCTGTGTGTGATTATCATATACTCTTCTAATCTGCTCGTTATATACTGGACAGGGCTATCTTTCCATAAAAATCAATATTTTGAGCTCTTCACACTCGCCACAGTAAGCTTGCAGTCACCCTACACCTCTCCTCTCAAACCTGAAACGAGCGTGTTGTGTGACTGGTAATTTGAGTAAGAACAGGTCCAAGTACATGCAAGTGTTTACGTGCAACATGAAGTTACGAGATGCACGCGAGCCGTGAGCCAACTCCTGCAAATGAGTTACGAAAGCCTAAGCACTTGTGTGCTCGATTTCCGATGCACACGTCGCTTTCTTACGCACGACACCGTCGCACTGCCCGCGTCAAGCTGTGGAATGGGGTGCGCTAGAGTCGCTTCTCGAGGTAGGCAGCTATGGCGCGTAGGCAGCTAGCGATTCCCTCCTCACGGGAACCGTTGCTCTCCCCTCGGTCCGCCGCGTCGCCGCTCCCCTGCCCTTGCCGCGCCGCCCCTTCCCGGGCCGGGGGCGCCGCCAAGCGGGGCCGGGCTGTCGTGAGTGCATGGGGCAGTAAGGGCGGTGGCGTAGCCCGGCCGCCGGACCGCCCGGCGCACGACGCCCGCCGCCTAGCCACGCCCCCCGATATGCGCGCACGGTTAACATACTCTTGTCGGCGAGCGTTTAGAAGGAACCCGCGAACGTGAACGGCGGCGGAGAGGCGACGTGGCCACCGCGACGCCGCCGGCGCGCGCCCGACGCTGCGTACGCGCGCTCCCGCGAGGCATACCGCGAGCGGGAGCCGCCGAGCGGGGTCAGGCGAGGAGAGGCGAACAGAGAGCAAGTCGCGCCGCACGCCCATCCCCGCTACCGCCCCGCTCCTGCCTCTGCACCTTCGCTCCCTCTAGGCCACGGCAAGCGGGGCAAGCAGAGTGTTCGCGAAATGAGGAAAGCATGTGGTGAACTCGAAGACACAGTTTATTTATTTCATCCGTTTATTTAGATATTAAAGTCAAAAAGAGTAAAGTCTGCTGTTGCCATTCTCTAAAACACCACACATTACTGAACATATGCGTATTAGGGTTAGTTATTAAACTAACAGAAATGTTTAACTCTGACATACAAAAATATATAATTTCTATTAAGTGTTCGCCTGTACTTCTGGTACTGTATACCCGGATTTTAAAGGAAAAAATCAATACGGTACTTATTCTTTTATCTGGCAGGTGCCCGCGTTGTTCGCGTTCCCTTCTGGCTCTAGAACGTTTTACAGTTCAACTGGTTATCCATTCAACCGATGAATATTCATTCTAGAATAAACGCCAGCGTGAAAAAAATATGAAAGAAAAATGTTCAATTCTTCGGACTTTCTTTCTGAAAGTATTGTGTTCTAATTATTTGCTGCTTGGAAATATAGAGACGTAAATGTATCTATATAACGAAATATAGTTAAGAGAGTTCATATGTTACACATAATGGAACCAATAATGAACACTTTTTTCTCAACATTTGTTTTTCTGGTGTATTGCTTTCAGTCTGTTCACGAGTACCATCTCTCAAATCCATCTCGTCAATTATTTCGGAATGTCCACAACTCAGCAATTACTTGGTCTCGGGTTATCCGTTAGACAGCCCCGTTATTAGCCTCCCTCTCCTTCCCCTCCGCCTGCTCCGTCCGCAGCACCCCGGCGACCTATATCAGCAGTACTGCTGACCCACCAGCAGCGCTTTCGCCGCCGTGGCCGCGTAGGCCGCCTCGCAGCCTGGAGCCACCTATCCGCACGCCGCCTCCGCCACCTCCGCCGCCGCCGCCTCGCGCCCGTTTCCATGACGACGGACATCCGCAGTAGCGGTGTGCCTGCTGGCCTTGCGCCAAGGCGCTGCGCCGCCGCAGGTCGCGCGGCCCGCGTGGCCCGTTCCCCCGGTGCCACCCCACGCCCTACCCCCACCGCCCCCGCTGCTGCTTCGGCCGCTCTTCCGCAGCCCCGCTGCCCCCTCTACCCCCCGCACTGATCCCCACCCGCGCTCCGGATTTTTAACTTCCGCGCCCTTCCCGCATCCGTGCCCCTGCTCCCTTAATGTCGCCATGACCCCTGCGCTCCGGCGCTGTTGTTCCTCGTGCCTCAAACCGCCATCGCCTCTTCACTTCGTCTGTTCTGGTGGGTTCTTGCGTCACTGACGGGTTGAAAGTTTCTAGTTAGAAAATAAGGTACTTTTAGTATAGAGGAATTACAATCGGTTTTTGAAAACGTAGTTACCAAGAAATCTCATTATGTTCCACACTTTCTGAATTGTAAAATGCGTTTAATTTTTACAATTTTATAATCTACTTTAACATTGCACTCAAACGTTATGAGATTACAGGCAACTCTAGACATTGACAACTCTAGAGTAACGTAAAATTTAGTATTGAGTGACAAATATCCTGTGAAATAGATTTCGGTTACCTTGCCACCCATTATGAAAGAAATTGAAACGTTTCGAATATTTAGTATACTACTTACTTATAGAGTATAGAGCGAGTTTTGTAATGCTGCAGTAAAAAGTGCGGGTCGGGGCTCGTTGAATTGGGGATTTCTGATATCGAAAAAGTGGATAAATGTTACTCTTAAGTAAAATACTTCCTCTAATACCTACTATTGATAGAATCTACGTTATGTGGGTCCTACTACAAATTGGACGTCTGTCTGTTGGGCCATCTTACCAAGCCTAATCCGTTGATAGTATTCGAAACTGGTATTCCCAGGAAGATCTGGCCGAAGTCAAAGCACTGCGAATTTGAAACATATTTTGTTTGTTGTTTAGGGGGGATACTTTACGAAAAGCCTTAACATTTTCTAAATTTTCTCAAATTTTTTGATTATTTTTTAGATAAAGCAAAGTAGGGGAAAGTCGTTCAAAATGGGAACGCTAAGATATTTTAACTTAATTTAAATTAAATTATCGGTAAAAAACAGTTTGAAAAACATTTCGATGTTAAGTAGAACTTAGTCTGTCAGAAGTAATGGTTTTTGTGTGTATAAAAATATGAACTTCGTTGGAAAAGTAGGTTTTTATGAAAATGTGCAATGTCCACGTTTTGTACTAACGGTTGGCTAAAATAGAGTACTCACAATAAAATGATCAAATATTAAGGACATTTATTACAAAACATTTAGAAAGTCAATAATGAAATTAAGTAAGCTCTGGCAAGTACGGAACAAAAATAAACATCTTGTCACTTTGTAAATTTGTTTTTCAGTAACATTCTAGTTTGCACACGACCAAAATAGGGCCGAAATCACGCACAAAAGTCACAAATAAAGGTTTTACCGGCTTACCGGCTTCATGAGCCCAACCTTGACAGGTTCCACACTCCTTCCAGCTTTCAATTGTCCCTGGGATTTGTCTAAAGCTCGTTGCAGAAGATACAGGCATCATGCGCATTTCCTTCTTTGGAACTAATCAATTTTTTACTCAACTTTCATTTCTCCCCCTTTTTTGAGCTTTACGCGCATTATGTTCACTTGATTTTTTGATCAGAGCTCTCTTCTGTTTATTATTCTTCTTTTTTAATTTTTACTTGATCTTCTGTTTCGATTTCTGCGCAGACGTCCCCGTTTTGGGCTACTTCATTGTCCCCATTTGAGCAGACTATGACGACCGCTAGCAACCATGCGAGATGACGTAATAAATTATATGTTAAAAAGTACATTAATTTAAGAGAATCAATGCTTTACTCGCCAAAAGTGAATGACAAAAAGTAGCTTGTTAAGATCGAATACACTAGGTAAATCACATCGTAGCAGTTTTCAACAAAAACATTTAAACTTTTGTAAAACAAACAATTACACGTTAACGCATCCAGATCTCCCCTTAAAATGTTTGATAGATCTTCTAGTGTAGTAGTATCTTGTTTGGACACCCTAAGTATTCCTTATCAGTAAGAAACAACGTCCCCGTTGGACCTGCCATTCCGATTTTGAACATTTATTTAAAGGCACACGGGACGAGAATATTTAATGGCACGCGGTCTCTTCTTGGAGTGTTGGTATCGCATGCCATTACCTGTGTCGTAAGAAGTGACTCACTAAGAGTGAGAATTCAGTCGGTACGCGCAGTATGAATAGTGATAATAGGCGGAATAACACGATCAAATATTTAAATTTTCACTTCAAAATCGAAACTGTTTCTTTTTTTGTATTTTCCACGAGTTCCCGGGTATCTAAAAAAATAAAAAAAACTGTGACATTACCAGTGGCTGCTAAGTTTTATTTCAATTTCTTTGCCCATTGGAACGTAGATTCTCTATCCATTACAAATAATACTAGAAAGAGCGTTCTGTCGTAATACTACTAGTTATCTTCTTTAATAGGTGCTATCTGAGTTTCGTTCATGTTCTGAGGTTAAATTTTGGCATGATTTTATTAATCGATATCATTGCGCTTTAATTTCGTTTTTCTGCGGAATGTCCACAATTTTCCTTGAATTTCCTGTCTTTTGGCCTCCTTTATTCACAATTTGTTTTCTACATTTTCGGAGTATCCCTCAACCGACTGTGGCTATAGCTACAAGCGAATTTGTGTTATCTAATGGCGATTGGGTCAGCAATAAATAGAGTATTGGTATTACCGACGAGTTCTGGCTGTCCCAGAACCCCTGTGTTGAGTCTTGGGTTTTCAATTTCTTGGACGAGCTTGTCATTTGCATTACTTCTAAAACATTCGTCATCTGTAAATACTAGAATCTGGAAGCAAAGTGCACTTCAATTATAATCGTGAATCTTGTTTATTATTCTTAATTTTCGAACTTTGCTGGTGGACTGAGGAACAAGATAATTAAGAATGTTATTTTCGAACCGTGAAAGGGAATGATGGCAAAAATTAAATCTCGAAATTTCAACAAGTTGGTCTACTGTTATTTTTCATTCACGATACAATCAATTCTACCAATATTATAGGCACCGTAACAGTAATTTCCTACACTATCATCATCATGATGATCATCATCAAAACCATCGTCGCCATCAGCGGACTCTCTCTCAAGCACCCTGTGTCCGTTGCCCGCCCCGCCGCCCGCCCTCCCCTGCCCCTCCCCGAGGAATGCATCGTGCAAAATCAATAGGGCGATGGGCCGCTGCTTCACTGCCGCTTCACCGCCGCGCGGGCGTCGCAACTAGAGCGGCGGAGGTGTGACACTTCCTTCCGGCTTCCGACTTCCGGCAGCGCCGCCCTTGTCGCTCCTGTCGCCTCGTCATCTCGCGCGCGGGGCCGTGCTCCTTACCCGGCGGCGCGGCGCCGGAGTCTCGTCAAAGACGCTTCTCGAGGCGCGGGATGCATTTCAGGATACTCTCTCATGGTCGCTGGTTTAATTTTCAGAAGTCGGCTAATTGACTTTATGACGTTACTTTCTGACATTATCTAATTTATTTCTCGTCATTCCCTTAGGCATTCCATATTCACTGTCTAGAACCAAAGCGTGCTTGGAGGAGTTATCTCATCGGTGCACTCATGAGTATCAAATACTAAATACTCATCGGTGCACAATAAAAGTGACACATCTTAAAATACTGTAGTTAGATAATAGCATATTTGTTCTAGTAAAAATGGTGTAAAAGTAGTTCATAAGATAGTAGATGTATGGCAGGGTTTCTCAACCTTTTTCTTCGTCGCCTTCCTTATGTTTTCTCAATAATATATTGCAAACTAAATATTCTTAGCTCAAATAATGACACAAATTACTTAAAGATAAATTACACAAATAACACAAACAAAAGTGTGGGAAAATATTAAATTGTTTTATTATTTTTTGTAATATTATGATTTTCAATATTACAAATATAAGCAAGTTGCTAAAGATGCACAATTAATTGTTCTAATTGCAGAAAAGTTAGATTTTCCTTCAAGTGAATAATATTTAATTCCAAAATAGGAGTAAATTTGTACTTTATTATTTGATCAAAACATAAGAGAAACCAATATTAAATATCTGAAATCGAGTTAGTTAATATTTGATATAATGAATAGCATCTTGAATATATAGTGCAGTCACTAGCACCTATTTATCTCTCGAACCTCAAAGGCACCGTGATCATTAATGCCCCCCTAAGGAGTCGGTATTGACCCCGTTGGGAACACCTGGTGTATAGAGTAAATCACTTTGTCTCTGCCTCTGTCTCTACGAAAGAAACGACCCCACACTGAATAAAAGCGATCGCCTCCGAAATGACAATTTTTGAGATGTCCCCAACGAGCTTTCTTTTCCATTGTACGAAGGGTTAATGCAAATGAGGTATGCATTTTGACCAATACACGGAGAAAAAGCAGGCAAAGAAGAATAGAATTGACCCAGCTTCATTTATGGAATGAAATAATTCTGATTAAATAACATTAGTTAAAATGTTTCTTTAATAACAGTGAATCGTTATAAAAATCGCAGTCAAATTAGTTTAGCACGAGCACTAAACATACTTCAATCAGAATATGCTAAATTTCATGTAAGGTAAGTGATGCAAATACGGCAAATACAGGTAGTATGGTCAAGTAGCGGCATGTTGTTAGCTAAACGTATTTTACCATAGATAGCACTAGCATACAGCCTGGAAGAGCATAAGAAGTGCGTTAGCCCCCTCCAGGCGTGTTGACTCGCGCATTCTCACTCAGGATTCTCTATTGTCAAGAACGTGCAGATCGCGCTCTGTCCTTATAACTTCTTTCCACATAATTTTATCATTAGTAACACTTGAAGAAGGATTTGTTATTTTCACAGTGCACACCAACGTTTAGCGCATTTAATGAGTAATCCGATCAGATTAATGCTGTGCAATTTGCTCAGTATTTTACCAACGTGGGTGAGATTTTATAACATGTTTTGGCTATCAATATGGCCGAGGGTGTAGAACTAACTATTAAAGACAAAGAAACATTCGTTTGTCGTCAGTAACAAACTGATTAAACTATTTATTTTTATTTTTGTAAGTTTTCGAGCAGTTACTGATGTTTTCAATTTTGTATAATGAAGTCTCATTGTAGAAAATACTGAATTTGTTATGGGTAACCCAGCAATCCTTGCGTTACTTAAATCATGACAGGCCGTAGTTTTGTAAAATTACACTATATTATATATTATTAGGGTTATTGCTATTATATATTAGTACAGCTAGCCCTAATTCCATGTCCATGCTATAAGAAACTCGTTAATCTGTCAATGTCCATAAAACCTGTATGTGGGCGTATTACCTTCACAATACAATGTTTTTGTACTACAACTACAAACAACTACAAAATATTCCTGAATCACTTTTTTGTGATATAGCTATCTAAACTAGAAGAAAAAGAGTTAAATTTCATCATGATACTGATGATTTGCCCCAATGTTGAAATATATAACCTGGATAATTTGCGGCGCTTAACGTGGCCATATTACCTTCACGTACCTTAGTTCTAAGAAAGTTTACTATAGAGATTCTTTATTCGACTGAAAGTGGCTCTTCATCAAGAATGTTTTACTTAATCTGCATGAAATGAGTCGTTTCCTCAGCAGTGAGAGGATCTACGTTTTTGTGTACGAGTAGAAAGATGCGATAATACTAACTTATAAACGAGCCGGCACAAATTGCCACAACTCTAATCGCCTCTCCAAGGTCCAATGACAAGTGACTCAACCAACTGAACAATCGAGTCCTCTGGGCTCATTTGCTCCATCTAATTAGCAAAGGCGTAAAATCCGCGCTATCCGCCCTTTCCGACACCAAACCTTTCGAATTGGACGCCGCGGTCAGCGTGCGGCCGCCGCCGCCGAGACGGGCCCTCGCCCCTCTTGGCCGCCGCGGCCAGCGCTCTCGGTTTATTTCACGTTCCATTAGCCTCACGAGAAGCTCCGCAAGCGGCACGTCGCCGTGCATTTGCATACGCGCGCCGACACGCCGCCGAGGGAGGGCGGCGGCGCCGCGCGGGGTGGGGCGGAGCGGGGCAGAGTGGGACGGGACGGGCGAAGCGAGGTGAAGCGAAGCGAAGCGAGACGGAGTGGGGTGGGGCGGGCGCGGGCGGAGCGGAGCGGGACCAGGATGAATGAGACTGCGGTGGGAGAGGTGCCGGTTGGAGCGAGGTGGGTGGACGGAGCGAGCGGCGCGGGTCGCAGGGTGGTCGGTGAACAGGGTGAGGTTAGTTGGGGTGAAATGGAATGGAGTAGGGATTGGCTGCGAGCGGTGTTGATGGTGCAGGCGGGGCGAATGCCGAGGAAGACAGGGTTAGAGCAAGCAAGCGGGCGTCGGACGCGGCGGCGATCCGGGACGCAACCCGCGGTGCGGCGGAGTCCGCTAGGTTGAGGCGAGGGGGCAGGCGGGTCGCGGCCACTTCCTGCCCGGGCCCGGCAGTCAGCTGTTGACAAATAACCGCAGCGCCCGGTTTCGATGCTCGTCGCCCTCCCCCACCCGCCTCCCGCTACGCCCAGCCCGCGCACGACGATGCTTGCGAAGGCGTGATACAGCGAGAGGTGCGGCGCCGAATAACATTGTGCGCAGTAGGCAGCCGTTCTCTATTTATACCTAGCTAAGAGGTGGCAGGCGTGTCAAAGTGGCTTTGTCATTATCGTGTCTAGCAGGGGAGACGGGCGGGGGACAATCACTGAGCGCATTGTTGTCGACGGCCTTCCATTGAGATTACTGGTTCACGCCCTGGCTGTTTACTGGCTCGACAGTCCTAATAGTTTGACTGCTGAATAGTTCCTCGTTAGTTACACAACATGAAAAGGGAAAGTGGCATCGAGACAACTGTTAAGTCGGTTTGTTTAGCTTAAAGGTAGCAAATGTCTTTTCCATGTTTTTCATTAAACATTGGTTATGAACGAAAACTATCACTTGCGACAAAACTGGCAACGCGTATAATCACTATAAAACGTTCTGCTCTCCCTGTCTTAACAAGAAGAAATTGAACAGATTTCGTAGATTTCTGCATGCCTTATTTCTATTAACCTGGACAGTCTAGTACGGCTTAACAGGCCAAATACTTCTTAGATGTAGGTATTGAAAAAATAATAATCGGATGAAATCAGGTAACATTCCTCCCACAATACACAAGCCAGAATTTGCAAATGTTTGGTCTCAACTATATTAACTTAAAAACCCCCGGTGTGTGCAAGAAACGTGTTTCTGTGAGCTTCTGAGTTTAAACTGTTGATAATATGTTTATTAATTCAATTCAATTTGTCCTGCAATTATGATCAACCATTTTATGTAGATAACTTCATATCTATGCTGATTTCTTCAATCCTAAACTACCCTTCGTTCTCGAACCTATTCTAACCAATACTGTTTGAATTATCGCTTACCATTTTATGATGAGTCCATTTGTTAATCGCTTTTGCTGTAAAGCTAATGTCGCATCGAGAAACGCGATGCGGTATTGGATGTGGAATTTGCACGCTTCCCGACATCGCGCGGCGAGCGCCTCTTCCTCTTATTTATACTTGCTGCGAGCCCCCGGGATCCGCGATCAGGCCCGCGCGAGCCAGGGAGCTCTTAGAGCCACGCGCCATAAAACGTGTGCCCCTGCCGACCGCCCGCCGCGTCACCACCACCTCTACGGACTCGCACATACTCATGTGGCCGCTAATGCGAATTGAGCGCGCATGAGGCGCGCGCCGCAGGGACGCGGCGGCGAGCGCGACGGCAAGCGGTGGCAGCGGCGGCGGGCAGTGCGGCAGGCAGCGCGCGCGAATTGTGGGGCTTGTGGGGAAAGACGGACGCTGCCGCTGGCGTGCCGCCCAGGCTGGCCGCCTGGCCCTGTCGCGCATGGTTGCGGCCTGGACGGCGAGGGAGCGGGTGGGTGGGGGGGGTGCTGCTGCTTGCGGTGGCGCAGCGCCGCCGCCGCGCCCAGGTAGAGCCGCTCGTTTCATATCCCCTAATTATAGATGTCTCAATTGGCAAGTAAATAACGAGAGAGAGGGAGAGGGAGGGAGAGAGAAAAAGAGAGAAGGAGGGTTAGTGGCAGAGAACATGATACACGGTCACGTGTCGGATAAAGGGACCTCGCCGAGAAAGCGCTCAGGCTCTATCGTAGCCAAGTAAAAACTGTTTGTGACATATTCACTAATTATAGGTCGTATAATTGGAACGTAAATAACGAGACACTTGCGTTCACGGTACCTTATGATCTGGCGTGACCGCGTTTTGATGAAGTGAATGTAACCAATAGAACCGCTCTCTACCGTACTGCGTACTTTTCATTCAGCGCATATGCTCTAATTATTAAGCATATTATTAAGCTCTTAATTATCAAATTAACACGAAAATTTGTATTCGATGCATTTCAACTTATAGGAAAACGTATTATCTAGCCTAATCGTTAATAACGAAACATCATATAAGTCATTGAGTTTAAAATATCCGCAACTGTAGATAGCGATGTCTAAAAATATTATTTTTTGAAATAAATGTTCGATGTGTATAAGTAAAATATTGGATAGGACAGGAAAAGACATAAATTCAACGAACAGTGTATCCCCGACCTTAATTACCCGAAGAATAATGGTTATATTGCAATGAAATGAAAAGCATTTAGTGGGAAATTTTACAAGCTTTATGAAAAGTTTAAGGCAATTTGACGGGATTCCTCACAAAAACTGAAATGTCACTTAAATTTCGACGGAAGGAGAGGGGAAGGGAAGGGGTGAATTTTTTAAGAAAAGTCTCGTTCAGACGTAGTTTTCCGTGTTTTGGAGGTCACAGGTACATAATTTCATTACGATCAGAATACAACTGTATGTTTGTATAAAATAATAAACAAAAATTATATATGTAAAAAGAAAATGATAAATAAAAAGTAGTCTAATTTTTACCTCACAAAACACTTCCTTTCAGTGAAAACCGCGTGAAAATCAATTTTGCCATTCCAGAGAATATTCCGGACAGACAGACGAAAACCGTAAAACAATTTGATTGATTCTTACATCATTGAAACAAGCATATGATATTATATTGAGCGGTCGTTTTGAAATCACAAACAAACATTCCGATTTTATTTATATAGGAGATCGTATCTTTCTCTGTCCAAATCTTTATCCATTTTTCAATCCGACTTATTTTCAACAGTTTCATAGTGTTTTTGTTCTCCCTATTCAGCAGACATATACGTTCTCCATCCCACTGCCAATTTCATTTATTTTTCTTGAAGATTTATTCATATATTAGGTAATGTTTCTACTGATCATATGTATTTCATGCGTTCTTGCTAATCTCGTACGTACTATTAGAAATATGAAGGATTTCGACTTGGTATCTTCAGTCTAGATCTAAATTAGCAATTGTTTCAGGATAATAGATGCTATGAGTATTTGCTTTCATAAAAAGAGTTTTTAGCAAGTTCGAAATGTGATAACGCTAAGATTTTAAGATATAGTAAGTTAGTGGCAAGGTATCTGTTGGGGGTAGTAGGTTAATCTTATCAGTGGATTCCAAGTGGACTTCATTTTGAGGTTTGTTGTTTATTGTCGGTACTTCCAATGACTTTTAGCAAGTGTTCATAATAATGAATCCTGTAGAACGTGATGTTTGTCCATATTCATTGTGGAGGCTTAATCCAGATTAGACTGGAAAACAACAGTATAAAGAATGGAGAAAATGTTTGACAATTTCTACGGCGGGCTTACACTGTATTGTGATGTTCCTGTAAATTATTGATCGAATTGTGGTTCCGCTTGGTTGACTTTTGCATCTACATGTTTTCTCCAGGTATATTTGGTATCAAAATATAATTCCATATTTCAAAAATTTGTTAAGATATAACATATTCTATTGTTATGTTTACTGGGAATGAATGAGATGTAGGGTCGTGGCGAAAATATTATTGCTGTGGGTTGTTTGGGTTTATCTGAATTTGTAATTTTGCAGACGAACTGTCAAGTAGATTTAAATACCGTTGAATTTGAGTTCTTGAATCAGTGAGGGTTATACGTGAAGAGAATGTGGCTGTGTTGTCGGAAAACACTAATTCAAATTTTATTACGTGTGGGTATTAAATATATTTCATGAGAGAGTATTTTTATAAGGATGTTGCTTCGTAGGTGCATTGCAATTTTTCTTCTGCACTTTTGTATCGGTATCCTCCAATGTTTCGCATGGAGATGTAGTAACCAAAATTTTTGTGTGGAATTAATTACATTTACAAGTTTATTTTATGTGACATTCTATGAGATGTTTCTAATCCGAAATATTCGTTCATGGGTTAATATTAATTGTGAATAGAATTGCAAGAGTTCGCATATCAGGTAAATTGGAGAAAGTTACATGGTGGACCTTTGTGTAGATCTGGTCATCATGAGAATACCATTCCCTTTGGTGTAGGATCTGCCGGATATGTTTATTATAATATTACAAATAAATAATTGGCTATTTTTGCTCAGGTGCGTACAGCGTTTTTGTGGCCAAGGAAATGGATACGTTTAGATCTCTTTTTTAGATGAGCTAGCAGTGTAAGAAGATTTTGTTGTTTCAAGATTTTTTTGCCATTTTTTTAGGTTTCCAACCTTATATTTCTGGATAGTGCTTATTATATATAAAATAATTAAGTTACTAATCCAACCTTTCCTTAAAACTCATCGCTTTCATTCTCAGTTTTGTCGTATATCTTTCCGTGTTTACCGTATATCGATGTGTACAACTATCCCAACCCATTCTTCAGATTATTTTTATTTTTTGCTGGTTTTCTACCTTCCTTCTCTCGGACCATTACCCATGTATCTCCTCTCTATAAAATTAAAGATCCCACCAAAATATTATTCACCTTCATTCCTTTTACCTCTCAGTCTCGACCTCTCTTTTCTACCAATGCCGATCCAGTACTCTTGTATGTAGTATATCTTACATTGCTCATGAGAGCATTTTTCCTTTCCTTACGTTTTCATTCATACGGCTGCCTTGCCCTCCTTGAAAATATATACCAGATATTTGAATTCCTTCACCATCTGAATTTTTCATTCTTTCAATTCCCATTTTACATTTCTTAAACTTCTATATTTTCCTAAAATCAAAATTTGATAATTATCCACATTCACTCCCATTCCATTCTTTCCAAAAGCCTTTTAATATATTAATAATTTTGCTAATTGTCCCTTCCTTTTTTAATAATATTATAGTATCAACGTACGCATGCGTATGTTCACGTTTAATCAATACCTGCCACTCTTTCCTTAACGTAACGTTCTCTGAACATTTCTCTACCTTGCTATTGAATAAATTGGGTTTTTACTTTCAACAACAGATCATATTGCCTTGTATCGGTTTGGGTTTACGTTTGTGAATGCCTTTGAGTTAGCTTGGCGTGCGCACCTCTCAGAATTGAATGTGCATCCTTTGAAACCCAATACTTGTAATCGTTTGGATACATGGAGCCTGTAGTCAAAGCGCAAAGGTGAAAAGCAGGCTGCGCTTTCGCATTAAAGGATTATGTTGTCGTTCCGTGTATTTGCTGGATATTATTTTCATTCAGAGTTGCATTTCTTGAGAGATATTGTGCAGACATAGAGAATTCTAGGGCCCCTTTGAAGCCTGCCGTTTCTGGAACTCTCATGATCCCCAGCCAAGTCACAGCGCTCTAACAACATCCTCTGAAGAAGATTACGACGTAGGCCCTCTTGTGCCGTTGGTTATGTTGTTCTTAAAAGAAAAGGCTTTCCTCCACGCGTTTGTTTTCGCAAAAGGAGGGCTTAGACATGGTTAACTATCCGAGAGTCACAGCTCACTTTACAGAAGCTGAAACATATACAGGTTTCCCGCTGAATAAATGTAACAAGTTTTGGTGAGGACAATTGAAAGAAATTTAATAATAGCAATCATAGAAAATGTACAAATGAATGAAAAGGGAATATGCAAGTAAATTGAATGCTGAGAATTAGAAATTTACACTGAATAGAAATATCGCATAATCGGAGAAAAAAGTCTTAAAAAATAAAAGATGAGAAATGTAGTGACTAACGTAAAAATAAATAAAATAACGCTAGTAAAAAGAAAATGGAATAAATAGACTAGAAAAGTGGACGAAAAGGGGTATAGGTCGTTGACAGTCGAATAAAATATTTGGCTAAAGAAGTTTAAGAAAATTTAAAAGGTATTCTGCTTTCATATCTTCACATTGTACTCTAAAAGCAGACAATTCTTCGTGGGCCGGAATCGAAGAAACCCAAGGCAGTAAAAAGCGTGCGAAGCAACGCTTGTCACCGAGGAGGCAAAGCAGCGAATGGCCGCAGACGCGGGGGCGCGGCGGAGGCGCGGCGGAGGTGCGGCGGAGGC
>BOPP01000002.1:23391082-23442457 GCA_017312745.1 Gryllus bimaculatus
AGTGTTGTCGTGGCGTGGGGAGAGGAACGGGGAGGTGCGGGGCCCTGGCAGCCTTTCGCGAGCCTTCATTCATCTAGGCGCACGCAAGGCGCGGTGCGGCGCGGCGTGATGCGCGGTCCAGCACGGCGGGTTCACACGCCATCGATCGGGAAGAACGCGGCGCGGCGCGGCGCGGCGAAAGGGGGGAGGCAGGAGTTGCGGAGCGTGATGGGGCGCGGCGAGTGACTGTGGAGTGGCCGAGAAATCGAAAGCGCGCTGCATCTTCAGACGCGAGGCGTGAAGTTGGTGCGGTGTGAGGCGTGGAGTCTGGCGAGATACCAGGGCACAAGAGAAGGATAATGTTTCTGAAGCTCCCACGTAGAGAATCCGTAAGGTATCAAAATGTACTTGTTGTGCGGAATGCTTAGAGAAGTTTCTTCGCTCTCGATGTGAAACACATCAGAACGTCAGCTGAATGAGAAACAAAAGTAAGATTATAGGGGGAGTAAATTTATGTAATAATAGGCATAATAAATTAATTATGAATCCATTGCATTGCAATGAATATAAGTGGATATAGGTCCCAAAATGAGTCGAAATGCTCGAAAGTGGCACTGCCGTAATAATACAGCGCTCATTTTGTATGTAGGTCAATTTTTTGGACAATAGTATTTTTGTCAGTGCGGTTCTGCACTGCCGTGACAAGCAGCAAATAATGAAATGAAAGTTGGAAAATATGACATGAATAAGTAAGAATGTTTTTAAAAACATATTAAGCGCCCATAGGTTATGTATTACTCTATTTGATTATGAAATATACAAATAAGACTACACTACAAGATCGATCACATGTTACAACGGTTACATATTACACCTCAAGATTGAACAATTACAAATATGAACTAGATATCAGTTCCAACATATATAAGAGGTGATGAATTAGAATTACCATCTCCGTCGTTTACTTCAAAGACAAGAATCAAAGAAGAGAATTTTTGTGAATCTTAAACGATAGTAAATTGTTTCACGTTAAGTCTGGAATGTAAGAAAAAAAACAACGTATTTTCAACTTCTCTGAGCCATTGCAATTTTATATGGTATAATTTTTGATAAATGTTCTCCAATCGTTAGGCATGAATATTCGATACTCTTTTTACTGAAACCTGTCTCGAGATAAAACTTGATAAAATGTTGTTTGAACGAATATTTTCTTTTATTCTTCGCTTTCGTACGTGTGAAATAAATGTCATTGTATGGTGGTTACGTACAATAGACGCGGCAAGCCACATCACGAAGAGGTGAATAATCAGGTGGTAAGAAGGGATTTGCGAATATAGGAATGATCGTTTGCTCAAATTATCGAGATTCCAAATTATATTTGGCTAGTACATTATTAGCGTTGCCATTCGATTTCAAGTATTTCAACATTTAAGCATTTCAAGCTTCGAGAAGAAATAGTATGACTATACAATATGGACATTAAATTATTCATGAGTTGGTGAAACTCTTCAAAGTCTTACACCATACCTGTGTGTGAGGATTTAAAATATTCTCATTTCATGACACTAAACGTATCTATAATAACAATAATCCTTGTCATCTCAAATTGTTTTAGTTGAGATTTAATTAGCCCAAATATTTATAAACGGTTCGTTTGTTCCTAATTCAGTTAATATTGTTCATAGCAAGGCGTTTAATCACCTAACCAATTTTACATGCGCTTTGATGTCATTTCTGTAAATTTCACAACTCTCATTTTGTCTTGTACACATATTTTCTCTATTTACGATATTTCTCCAATTCATCGTTTCTTAGTTTCTAGGATCAATTTAAGAGTTAACATTTACCAAATGTACTATCTGGAATTTTTTTATTATAGGAAGAGAATGCCCAAAATTCACAGGGAATCCCAACGACTTTGCACTAAAATTCGCCCTCGTCCGTGCTCGCCACTCGCTCCCAGCGTCTGGGTCTGACGGCCAGGACGGTGCGACGCCACAGACAAGCGGCGTCTTTCACCCGTAATTTGCGCCGGCGTTTATTTGAACGCGTCGAGAGCGGCGCCCACGCGCCCCGGCCGCATGTCGCGCGCCCGCCCGGCCCCGCCCCGCCCCGGCCGCCGCGCCCGCGCCCCCCGCCGCCGCCGCCCCCCGCCCCCGGCCGCCGCCCCCGCTCGCGTGTGCTGCGGTCGGCGCTGCGGCCGCCGCTCGGTCGCCCCTCGGGGCCGCGCTTCTCCAAGCGTTAATTTTTATTCGGCGCCAAGGCGCTGATCGGCGCTGGCCTGGGGCGGCGTGGGCGCCGGCGCCCGGTTCGTCGGCCAAAGCGGCGCGCATCCGGCATCGGCGGCGGCGCCGGCCGAGAGCGCTGCCGCCAGTGGAGGAGCGGCGCTGCGGCTTTTCCAGGCGACCGGGGCGGGCGGGCGGTGCGGCGGGGCGCCGGATCAATGTTGTTCGCCGCTCGGGCGTCGGGCGGCCGGACGCCGTTGACCTCAACCGCCCGTCGCTGCCGCCCCCGGCGAAGGCGCCCGTGGCCGCCCGCCGGCCACCCTCGTACCACGTGAGTCTTGGTCTCGCGGAGCGGCGTCTGATTGCAGGCGAGGCCGGTTCGCGTAGGCAACATCCCCGGCGACCCGGTGGCGGGGGACGGCCAAGGTGGGCGGGCACCCGCGCGGGCTCAGAATGCCTGCGAACGAGTACCGCGACCGTATCCGCCCCCTCCACACCGCCGCTCATGTTAGCCTCTTCCCACCCCGACTCGCGACACTGGTCGCGCCCGAACTTCACGCCGTATTCCTGCGGAATAATTAAAGCAATGTCTTCACCCGCACTGGTCGGCAGCACTAGAAACCGAGCCGCGGCGCCGGGACCGGGAGGTGGGAGCCACGCGGGTGACGGACGAACCAGTGACCACCAATTTAGCGAGTGCCGCCCTCGCACCGATTCGCGTCACACTGTTAAATTAGGAAGCTCCTTGTTGTGGGTCCGCTGGAGGTTTTAAAGTACTGGCGCCAGTGCGGAAGCGGCGCAGTCGGGCGGGGGGCTCAGCGCAACATGTCTTTGCATGAGGAACAAGCGGTAGTGCGGGCGGTTGCGCTGGCTAGGTCCGAGCCGCCCGGGCTCGCGGCTGCCCTGCCGGGACGGCGCGCGACGACGCGGACGCTCACAGAGAAGCGTCGACGCCCCGAGGGGCTTGCGGCGCGTCCCGCTGTCCCCGCCCCTCCCTCGCAGTGGTTTCCCGCTTTCCCGCTTTTGCCCGCTTCACCCCTGCTCATCGACGACGCTCGGCCGCGGGCGGCGGCGGTCGGCGGCCTCGCGCCAGGGGCGACGCCGAGCTGCGGGCGCGCACGGCGGGCGGCGTCTGAGCGCGTTTTGTGTTGCAGGTCGCTGACCGAAGCTCAGCTCGCAGGACGAGGCGGAGGGCGGAGCGGGGGCGCACACGGGCCAGTTCTCGGGGGTGGCGGCCCACTTCGAGCCCATCCCCCACGACCACGACTTCTGCGAGAGGGTGGTGATCAACGTAAGTATCGCTTGAGTTCCATCAAGACGCGCCCTGCTGACGCCTTCCCAGCGGAGCCGATTACCGCCACCATCGGCGTTCGCTTAAAGAGGAGGCTCTGTGTCTATAGGTTGCTGGATCAGTAGGATAAGAGCGATCAAGTGGAAATGATGTGAAACGATGAACTTCTTGTGATCTTCGATTTCCCAGAATGGATATAAATAAAGATCCCTCCCCTCTTACTACAGATCTGTTTTCCTTTTCGCGGAATCATTCGACAAAATTAATCTCAGAAAAGAAGCGTAATGTGATATGGAGGAATTTATCTCCAACCACGTTCTGAGCAATTTTTCATATAGACATTTTCTTTGCAGTTAAAACAGGGTATCTCTCAATGTCACCGTTGCATGCATGTGCTGTAACAGGGACTGTCTCTTTAAATCGGGGACCTTCACTTCGACGCCCACGTACCCCTCGCGCATCACTCAAGCTCGACGTTCGCAACAGGGTGGCTCAGTAGTTTCCGGAGGGGGCACGCCACATCACGTCCCTAGGCCCGGGGCAGTCTTGTGTGGGGTTCTTGTTCGTTCCCGTTTTTGCGAGGCCGATCGTCACGGCGGCCATCGCCGGAAGAGCGTCATCGCGGCGTCACCGTGACACGCGTGGCCTGGAGTTAACAGCGCGCCATTTGTTATCATTTGCACGCTCGCGGCTGTCCAGCCGACCGGTGGCACTGGCAGCGGCATCGACGCGCAGCGCGAGCAGCTCGCCAGCGCCCCTCATCTTCGCCGACGTCCACGTCAGACTCCAGTTCGACGCGCACAGATGCCGTCTTTGTGAGACGGACGGCTTCCCGATAAGGTTCCGGAAGTCGCCGTCTCTCTCTATCTGTCTCTCTCGCCCTCTGTCTCCCACCCTTCGTGGAGATTGCGCGACGATGAAGAGCGACTGACGTCCCGCAGGTGACGCCGAATTATTAATACCCTTGGGAGCGACGGGCCCAGCGCAAGTGGCTCTGCGGGCTGAACGGGCTCGACGCTTTGAGCTGCGGCGTATCCAAGTAAGCGACGGGGGCCATGTCCCCCATCATTAAGCGTCATTACGTTGTAACTTTATTTAAAAAAAACATATTGATCGCAGCATGTCGAAAGCAGTATTCCCATTAAGAAGATACATGCATATAATGTTCTAATTGCAGTTCAAGTTAATAATTATGAAAAAATATTTTAATATTTCAAAAATTATTTATGGGAGATGTCCGGACTAGAATTGCTCTCTGCCCTTCGAAAATTTTGTTCTGTCTCTACCCTTTGCCACCATCCATTTTCAGAACTCCTTGAAGAAATTGGTTTCAAGCTGGGACTAGTGTCGATCAGCTCATCTGTAAAAAAGCTAAGCGCTAATGGGTCGTCAACACTTTGCTTACAAATTCAGATATTATACTTCATTCAGAAATGTTGTAAGATAAAACATCTAAATTGATCACAGGAAAGAGAATTTCATTAGTCGTTTAAGTCCGTGATATAATACAAGAACAATTTCCAATATTCTTTTCAGTTTGTAACATGAATCATATTTTGGAGGTCGGAAGCCTTTGTTGTTCTACAGAACCATTTAATAAGTTCGGAAACTTTCAAAACATTCTTTATATGTTATATGAAAAGTTCATTCACTGTCAACTAAGTGACATCACTTTCACTTTGCGACAGAAAGTTCTAAGCTGGCACAATCCCAGAAGCACTTCTTGGCCATTGAGGTTGAGACAGAAGGGAAAATACTGCGCGCAGAGGCCTAGGTCACGAAGAATAAAATTCGTTTTGTTTCTTGTTTTTACCTTGCGAACGTTTTGTTCCACGTCCTGCAAAGTGACACCTACGAGGTAATGTACAGTTCACAGAAATGAAGTAAATTTAATCTTTTACTACTTTAATCAAAATGTAAAGCATGTGTACTTTCCCTCATTTGAGAGGATGCCGTTCGTTGAGGAGAATGTACTCAGACATAAACCTGAGGTTATGATCCCAATAGTTGTGTTTACTTGCCCCGTATTCAGCAGTCGGTTGGAGAGAGCACAGGATTGTAATCGGGAAGCGTGCCCAGCTGTCATTCACTGTCACTGAATCATCCGCCGCCCGTCAAAGCAAATCCCACCCCTGAGAAAGGTCACGTGTTGTACACAGAGGACAACGCTCCCAAGCACTAGCCCGTTGCTGCGATCCGTACTACCATTGTTCGCACTACTTTAGTGGGTCGCAAGGGGAAACACTGGCAATACCAACCGAGAAACCTAGCCTACAGGACGTCACTCATTTCCGCAAGAGAGTCTCGACACTCTGAAAGGGATGTTGTCGTGACAAGTGTGCATGGACTTAAGAATCAACATACACGGAGACGCGGCGACTGAAAGGAAAGCGATTAAGCTCGTGAAATGTTTTCTAAAAAAATTAAAACAGGATAACCAGATGACCTAAAAGCAAAACACCAAACTGGAACCCTTAAAAACCGTTTTCATTTTCATAATAAGATCAAACCTGTAATTTTTATTGATTTTTTTGTGGAACCCTAATTGACTGAAACGGACTCCTTATGTAAACGAACTTCATAATTCCGTGAAACTTGTTGCGGTGGATTCACTTTTTGAGAAGTGATTCATAGTAAAAACATCAGATTTCTGAGATTTGTTAGAGAGTTTTCAAACGTAAAAAAATATATTTTGCAGGGTGCTCCTTAGAAAAGACTATGTGTTAATTCACCAAAAGTGCGCCAAATAATTCCTGTGAATACTGCATAAATCTTTCTCGTGTCCTATTGTAATATGTAACTCAAAGTAATAAAAAAACTTTTTTTAAAAGTGTGGGTGTGAAACGTTTACAAAACAGAAGCTGAAACCGGAACTAAATATTTTATAAAATTAATACAAACCGGGAAGTTACTTGAAACGGTTAAAATGATTTGTTTGAACGTATTTGAACATTTAGTCATCATATAAGATAGCGCAGGGATTGATAATTGGTGAGAATTTGGAGATGTAGAATTAGATCAATGAAATTTTAATGTTAATCGACGGCAGTAGCCGAACACAAAGCGCTTCTTTTTTATATAAGGATTATGGGATATGATATTCTATCCACGATTCTTGGGAAAAGGCAATTTATTTGCAAGTTCTACGTATAAATTGATTCATTTCACGATAATTTAAGAAACGAACGTTTGTAATTGTATTTTTGTCACACTTTTCATTTAGGGAAAGGATCTAAGTAAACCAAATAAATAAGATTATTTCCCATTAAATCCCTTCTAGAAATGACTACTTGTGTGTGAGTATGCATTAGGTAAAAATCAAAAATCCTTAGCACAGACCATATACTGTTAAATAGGCAGGAAGAAAAGAGTTGGCAAGGTTTCACAATGAAAGGCGCAACGAAGTGATAAAGCGAACAGGAGACGAACCGGAGAGCGTCAGGAGCTCGGAGACCGTGGACGGGGGCAGTTCGCGGCACCGGGTGGAGAGAGGTGGGGGCAGGGCCGCGCCGGAGCAGGAACCGGAACGAGACCAACCGTACAGGGAAGCGTTTGGCCGCGGCGGCGATGACGGCGGCGTAGTAGTAGTTGTAGTAGTAGTAGTAGTAGTAGTAGTAGTAGGCGGCTTCAGCCCGCCGCTCAATCGTTTCGGCTGGTGCGAGCGGCCGTGCATTGTTCGCTCACATCAAAGCGTATCGACGCATCCGTACGGCGGCGATGCTGCAGGGCCCGGGTCGCGCTGTGGGAAAGCTCACAGGAAGCAGTGAAGCCTGGTGACGAGCGCGCCCCGCCGGGGCGGGTGGGCGCCGGGGCCGCAGCGGGGCAGAGCAAGGCAGAGCGGGTCGGGGAGGGAACACGGGGAGGCGCCGCGAGCGCCGCTCTGGCGCCATATCGGACGCCGCGCTGTCGAATTGGGACGGCGGCCGACCGACCGGCCGGCGCATGGGCGTGCGCGGCTCGCACGATGCCGGCTGGCCCTAGTACCTAAGCGGCCCGAGGAAATGGGTTGAATTGAAGTATGGGTAGAACGTAGGCCAAAGGGAAGGAAGTGCACTGCGACATACAGATGAATGTTTCATGGAGAAGGTTTTCGTGCTCACTTCCGAGTTTCCACGTACATAATTTCGACGGTAGGTGATTCACTATAGGGATTGATTGATTTATCGTTCTTCGCATACATTTATTAATAGGCTACGCAACATACCGCGTGCCACATAATGTACTATGAACTCTAGCATTCATAAAATATTGAAACAATCCAATGCAATTGAAGTGAGAGAAACACGCTTTGTTTGAATTGAGAAAGTTGCAAATTCCCCAGAAAATTAAAGTTCTTATTTCGTTTTCGCTCGTGCTATGAAAAACCAATACTATTTCTAAATTACCATTTTATCTATCTTTTCTGAGCTTGTTAAGTAAAAGTTAAGGTTGAATTTTGAATATGTTTAAAATCTTTGCTAATTCTGATGCTTCCTAACGAAAAGTTATAATAGTACGATAATGAGGCAATTCTAAGATTAATTATATTGGTATATCATCACGACATATTTTCTCATAATTTCAAATTACATTATTTGATAAAAAAATCAATAACATAGAAATTAATAAATACATTATACATAAAATGGAATGTTTTTATTGAGTGTGAGTTGAATTATTATCGGTCTCTAAAAACTGTGGACAGTTCCGAATAAAACCTCAGGAGGGGAAGGGGCCGGGACATCAAAGATGGTGAACGTAAAGGTGCGCGGAATCAGGGGAAGTGGTGCGGAGGGAGAGTCGGCCCTAAGGAGGCAGCCATGCATGAACGAAAGCACGGAGGAGTCGTGGTTCCTGCAGCATTTTTCGGGGGAGAAAAAAGTCAACCTTCCGCAATCTGAGAGGGGAGAGAAGTTCGCCTCAGTCGCAAGAAAGAAAATGAAAGGGCGTTTTATTGAGGAAGTTCCATATTATTGGAATCAGTGGTATTCTGAAGAAGAAAATAAAAATTTTTCGGCGAGAAATTAATGATAATTTGACACTTTACTTCGTTTCGCGTATTCGGTTATTTTGTCGGAGATTGTTTCCGGAGAAAATAAACGAGAAAAATGTTTTTAAAGACTCGCCTACCACCTGTAGTTTCTAAAATGGTCAAGTGCGGGTTAGTAAGGCTTGTAACAACATTAAGTATTAAATCATGAGAACATTTAATTTATGAATTATTTTGATAATTATGCGTTAAATTAGAACGAGACTTCAGAATAACTTTACAAGAAAAGTAATATTTAAATTTAAATGCAAACTCAACCCTTAAATGAGTAGCGTTGCCATTGGGGCATGTTGTACGTAATTAAAGGAAGAAAATTTTCACCTTCAAATGTTGCATTAATATAATTATATTTTCACGTTGTTTTTACATTACATCTCAACAGATGTCAGCATTTGATTTCAACATTATAAGAGGGATGTTTCGTCACATAAGGATACATGTACATACATTTTGTAAAATGATAACTTGTTTTAAATATTTAAAAAGAACATAAATCTATTGCATATTAACCAATGTAAAAATTTGCATTTTCCATTACAGAATTCTTATTCTGAATTAACACTCAGCATTATTACTTTCTCATTTTGAAAAATACATCACTATTTTGTTTTCTTTCATAATTCTATGATCTGCATTTTCTATCGTACACGGGATTATATGCCTGCTTTATTATTTGCATTTATCTAAAGAAGTTTATTAACGACAATACATTGAATCCATGAAGAAAATGCACACACGTCGTGCTACTATAAATATGTGGTGTCATTAAATTAAAAAAATAATAAATGTGTTGTTTCAGTCAACATTTTGAACGAATTCGCCGATTTTCATTCTAAATGCCCGTATTTTTGCTCGTACATCATGCTCGTCTAACTCCGAGGAAAGTACACGTTGCATTATGCGAAAGCACTAAAAAGGTGCGTCTCTTCCGTCTCATAAGTATTCCAGGCATTCCAGAACGTTCTCTCTTCAGCAAGGAATTCTGCCGGTATCCGCTCTCCTCGGGAAAGAGTAAGTCGCTAGCTGCGGCATCTGGCGCCCCGTCGCCTTCCTGGCGGCGCCGAGGCGTCGCGACGCCACCGTCACCGCCGCCGCCACCCCCTGCCGCCGCCGTCGTGCATCAAGCGCGCGTTAGAGCTACCACCAGCCCGCTATCGATCCCAGAGCTCTGCATTAATGAGAGAACAGAGTGTCAATAATGGAGAAGAGAGTAGAGGACCGTTAATAGGGCGATTTATATTCCCGGTTATAAATTAGAGGAGCGACTTTTGTTAGCTGTAAGCTTCTCTGTTTCTCGCGAGATGTGCGAGAGGGGAGTGGAACGAAAAAAATAGGCTCGCAATACGTCTTAATCTCATATTTATCGAAACGAGTAACCCAAAGATCTGTTCATTTCCTTACTGTACCGCCTTATTCATATTCCTTTTGTCGACAACATACGATGGCGTAGTTCATAATATTTAGGTTCCATGAAACGGATAAAACTTTCTTGCTGCCTAAGAGCGAGAAATAGATTTTGTTCTGCTGCACTGGCGGCGTGAGACGGAACCAACTCTGTGGCGCCGACGGTCATCTGGTGGACGATGGCGGACACCCATGCGTATGTCGCGAGGATGTCACGTTATACAACGCTGAATGAAGTATAGAGGCGTCTTACGTAGAGAAGATTGTTTTAACCTGCTTGAGTTTGCTTGTCCATGCACACCCACTGAAAGGAATTGCATAATACTTCAAAAATATTCTGTTCTTAACTACGTAATACTGCCATTAAAATAATGAAAAGCTAGAGTAAAGAATAAATTTTAGTAATCATACCTTTAGAAAACTTAATACGATGAAACAATTCCACCAACATTTTCAAATGACCTAAAACGTACTGATTTTGCATTATGCAAACAAATCTAAGGTAGTTAAAAGAATTGAATTCGCATTCGATTAAATTCTGATAACATTATTTTCAGTAGTGACGAATTTGACGAGTGACGATCACATTTATTTTCAGGAACAACCGACACAACTGATTAACATGAAACATATAAAATGTATTAATATTAGTTTTTAATAAAGCACGTATTTGATTTTGAAATGCGTTTTGAAAACAGTAAATTTTATATTTTCTATCATATTCGAAAAAAAATTGACGGGGATGACAGACTCTCTTACCACGTTATTACACTCTTCTTTCAATATTTAGAAACAGAATAAACACAAAGCTAGTGAACTAATATCGAGAAACTGACAGAGAATACGGAATTTTTTCACTTCTCAGTAAAGTACATGAAAATACAATTAAAACGTGATGCGGCTTTTAAATATAAAACATTTGGTGGTACAGCAGCACATAGTTTCACTCATTATTTGTAAAGTTTGAAATTTTTGCACATTTAGAGTGTTCAGCGAAAAGAATACCTGGGTTGTGTTTTTCTAAGCGACATTCGTTGAATCCGTGGGAAAAAAATAAAGAAAAAACATGGAATCGCTCTTGAGGAAAAACGCATTAGCTTCAAACATAAATTACACAGTTACCCTTTTTCATAAAAATGCAATGATCTTATTTAAAAATATAGTTTATTAAATAGATTATATTTAAAAATCTCTGCAGCAATATTCTATTTTTTGCAGTTTTTGAAAACACACGTAGTTTGTCGAAAATGGGGCAACACCGTCCTTTTCCGTTTTTACCGTTCTTTTCTACAGATGAGGAAAACTTCAGAAATTCAGAACCGTGTTTTTGAAAAATATTTGAAAATTACATTTATTTCAATCTCAATTACATTGAAACTACTCGTGTTTTTGAATAATTGTACTTCACCAAATTTCCAGACCCGACTTTTTTTAGATGTTTTCTTCAATGATAGAAGTGTAAATGATGACAGGGAGAGGTGGCACTGCAGTGCCTCTGACCGGGAAGTTCTTGGGTTCGAATCCTGACGGTGGCAGGATTTTCAACACTCGACAGATAGCTAGTTCGAGTTCTGCGCTGTCTGGAGGAGAATTCTATCAACTGTCTGCTCTGCTCGGTAGTTTTCTGTGGGTTTTCCGATTTTCACGGACAGAGTAAAGAAGACTAAAAAAGGGGACAGATGTCATTTTCGTCGAACTCTCGTAATTTTCGAAAATAGCAAAAGCTAGAAAGTATGCGGGAAAAAATGTTGTTTTAACAACACTAAGTTAATTGATAAAGCCTGATAATACAAGTCGTAAAATGTAAAATTGCCGATTTCCGCTGGAGCATTACAAAAATATCTCTTTACAACGTATATACGCAGTCTGCAATAACCTTACGTGACAATTGTTTTTTGTTAAATAAAGCCATCTCCGCATCGGAAGATTACTTGTTTTCGATTTTTTTAAAAATCCCTATTGCGTTTTTATATTTCGGGGTTGGTTATATTTTCTCCATACGGAGTAGAGGGAAGGGTATATAATGCTGTGTTGAAAAACGACCAATTTTCGGCAGACAAACTCTTGTTACAGGGCCCTAGTAACGAAAAAGTTAATAAATCTAGTTGCTAAATTTAGGGGGGAAATCCTGTAACACGGTCTGTAGCCAAAATTCATGTTTTGTGAGTCTTTAATACCGAAAAATTGAATGACAGCAAAACATCTGTCTGTTCGTCCGTCTGTGAACAACGCTAGCAGATACACTGTTCAGCTGATTTTCTTCAAAATTTATATTCCCGTATCGATCTGGCTGATGTCGCCGCCCCTTGAATTTCAAAAGGAAATTCAATTTTGGGGGGTAACCTACTTTACATGAATACTCTGGAACACTTTCCAAATTTTCAAGAAAATGGTTCCATCGTTGTTGATTACATTTTGTTGTTGTATAGTATGAAGAATGTTTGATAAAATGGGACAGGTCTCGTGTTCGTTAAAAATCCTAATTTTTCAAAAATTACAAAAGTTTTAAATTTTATCGGAGTCTTCCGACAGCTAAAATATTACAGATAAAGATTTTTCTCTTAATGAAATCTGTTCCTTAAAGATATGTTTTGGTATGAGGTCAGGCAAAGTTTTTCGAAAAGTTTAGTACTTTTCGCGAAAAAATTGCGTAAAAGTGCGTGGGAGGAAGTACGTGGTTTTAGCATCACTAGTTGTCGTTACCCAATTAGCAATCGGCTAGTGCGTAATCTCGACTTCAGCTAAATGTAATTGCTTTATTTTATGTTCTTTAATTTACATTCCGTTTATTTGAGTTCAATATCGTTGCTGTTCCAAGTCTTGTTGCAAAATATTTTCATCGCCGATTAATTTCATTTCTGGGAGTAATAGTCAATCGTCTGAGGATAATCATATTTTCAAATATAGATTTATATGGGATATCATTTACGAAAACTATGAAAAAGACAGGCTCCGTTAGACATTTTTTTAGAACTCCTGATGTAACGTTACCGATATTCGAAAACTGTTGTCCTTGAACTATCTTTTGCTTGATGCGTCATATTCCCAACTTCCTTAGTTTCCTGGCATGAAGTTAATGTAAAACTACATCAAATATTTTTGCTTCCAAACCCTCGTAACCCTCGAGCATTTTCAACATTTTATGGAATTCGGGTAAATCCCATTTGCATAAGCGGACTTTGCTTCAGGGTAGAAAATATTTTGAAAAAGAATTTGGAGCCATTTTTGAGAATCTATCTAAATGTCCTAGGATCTTTATGTTATGTATCCCTAATAACGATAATAATAATTTCAAATTTGAGGGACCATGATATCGTTCGGAGAATTAATTTTGTGTCCGATTGAGATGCGAGTATTGTTCGCGCACACAGTTGGACGGACGCACTTTTTGATTAAACAACACTGCAACATCACATTACTTTATGTTATACGAACACGTGAAAACTCGGGAGGAGTTTGTAAGAGCAATCTTAACAAATACTTGGACATTTATACAATGTACCACTTAAATTAATGTATTCCCGTTGCATTCTCTAGGCATCACGTTGAGCTGAATCAATTTAAGATTACCAATTTTTGAAAATTCTGTATATATGGTTTACGCATTTTTGTTATTTGATCGGTTTAAGTATTGCATTTAATTATTTATTATGATATATTTGGATCCATTATCATAATATCAATACTTTATTGCAGTGTCACGGACATGGGAACGGAAAAACGAAATTAAATTATTTGATTATAAATAATTTAATGTCGTTTTTCCCGCGACCTCATGCCCGAAACAGCAGTATCCCTGAAATATTAAAAAGAAATGAAGGATTATGTAAATCGGGATATATTTGCGAAAGCTGCTGCTAAAGAAACAAAACTATACAAGATGAATTATGTACCATCGTCATTTTGAAGGAAACACATATTCTAAATCATATTCAAATTCGAATAAATATTTACAAATTAATGCATTGGTCAATGTATTTATAAGGGAATGAATATCTCGTCAAAAGAGAGTTAATGTATAGGGTTAACATTCTCTGAATGCGATATCCGCTCCAGATCAGCCAAGAGATCATGCTACGGGTATCTATCTACAGAATGGGGTGTCCATTCCCGGGACCTGGTAACATCTTAGTAGATACATTTTGCTCCTATATATAGAACATTACTTCATACAACTCGTTATATCGTCAGAATACATGTTTCTCGGGTCCTTAATACCGTAAAGTAGTTTCCGAGTGTGGGGTCAACGCTAGGGCCTAAACCATTCAGCCAATTTTCCCCAAACTAGGTATTTCGTGATATATTTAAAAAAAAACTAAAATCCCTGCAAATTTGAAATGGATATTTTTATTTTCGGTGGTGCATTATATTAAACCTTAATTACAATTTCAAAATTATCTTAAAAAATGGATTCAAAGCTTTTGATTAAACTTTGTCCTCGAATAGCACAAAGGACGCTTAAAAGAATGGCGCTGAGTTCATTTCATTAAAATCCCTTTAATTTTTCGGCATCTTTCTATTTTCTAATTTTTTCGGCATCTTCCTCCGACTACGATATTGAAGATAAAGATTTTTTCCATAATGAAATCGGTTCTCTACAGACATATCTTAAAATAAAATCATCTACAATTTCTCTGAAATTTAAGTAGTTTTTGCATAATTGTGCGTGAAATTTAGGCAATTTTTAATCATTATTTACTCAAAAATGCCTACTATTCTTTTTTTAAATTTGTTCTTCTTCTGTATGAAATAACGATAAATAAAATAGTAATAGATTTGTTTAGGGCAAACTTTCTATATTTTCGAAAATTGCCAGTACTCCACATCACAAATCCACACGTTTGAAGATAAAGGTATCTAACTTAAATAACATCTGTTCTAAAAAAGCATGCCTTTAAAGTGTGTTTTTTGCGCAATGTATGCTTGTAGTTAATGCAAATTATAAAACACTTTCTTAAAAGCCGCCCCAAATTTTCTTTAGTTCTTTTCCACTCAGGACGCTTAAAAGAGTAGTTCCATGAACCGTTTTCGTTTAATTAACTGAAATTTTTAAAATTGGAAACGTTTGAAATAATGGGAGAAATATGTGTTGTAGTAGCACTACTGATTTTTAAAAATTAGTATGAAAAAGAAATTTCTCATTTATTATATATACAGAGCCTTCTTGATGATCGGAATATTTATTTTCCCCGACAGTAATGCCTAGTTCTATACGAAGGGAAAGTTGCATTTACTTTTCAATATATTACTAAAAGTTTGGATGCTTTCTTTATTTTAATATTTTCTTTCTAAAACAACAAACCACATCAACGACCCACAAAAAAAATTTCATACAAAATTTGTACATTGTTTTACAGCACATTGCCAAATGACATTAAACGATACCAGAGGACATAGTTATATGTTTAAAAACCAAGGAAAATCTTTTCTGTTATAATGTTTCTATATACGGAGATATTATAATGAGCATCAAGAATTAAAATAATAATGGTTTTAACAATGATATTAAATACATTAGATACAATTAATAATTCATAAAGACTAAAAATACATGTAACGAATATTGTATATCATAATCCTTATCCATCAGGTTTTTCGCCCAGTTTTCTCAACCTTTTGAGTGAACACTCAGATGGATTTTTGTTTTGGTTCTGGACATAAGCATTGCTCCATCATCGGTGCACTTTCTCTTGAACTCAGTGGGTAATACAGTAATTCAAATCATTCTCCATGTGCCTGCGGCAGTAAGTCGATTCTGTCACAAACAGCACAATAAAGGATAAATATTAAAAGTATGCAGCTGATACGCTATTGCAAATATTTTCTATTAAACAGGAGCAAATATTTTTATATAGTTCATAATTCAATGTTCAGATATATGAGTGAGGTAGGGATTCCAGAGGTCAAGAAAAAGTAAATTTCTCCCCATAGTACGACACAGGCAGTATTTAATTTTTTGATGTTCAATAAATAAAATACTGAATCAATAAATAAATAATATATAGAAATACGTATCTTCAGAAATATTCAACGAAATCAGTGCTGAATGAAACTGCCACAAAGTTTCATTTGTTGATTAGTGAGAGTTTTTAGTGTTGTCTCTAATATTTTTAAGAATGCTTATTCCTATATCATATTATTAGACAGTCAGTATTAGTTATATTTAACCATTAATATAATAAAATATTTGTCCCATATGCACAGTTGGACGTATTCCAATTGCATCCAGCAGTAAAAATTTCCCCAGAATCTCGCCTCTTTTTTAAAAATGGCACAGCTCGATTGCATCCCGAATGTTGTTTAGGTTTTACAAATGGCTTGCCAGAGTGTATTTCGTTTCTGTTTTTTCTCTTGATAGAGTAAATGGAAGAGCTCTCGATGAATCAGTGTTCCGATATCACTTTTTCTCTTTTGTTTCTTGAGCACAGGGAAGAGGAAACACGAAAAAAATGCTTCTTTAACGTTGTTTATTTTGCCTTTCTTTTGAATTGTTATGAACAGATAGACAATATAACAAAAGCTGGTTGTTTTGGAATTAAACTTTACCATATTTTAAATTTTCTTAAAATTATTTCTTCGAAAATATTTAATTCTACCTTCTTCCCGTCTTTTGTTTCTCGTTGAACAGGAACTTGTACAGGAAAATCTAATTTGGCGAGAGGTTGAGCTCAGAATCAGAAATACATGTTTCTGATCCCTTCCTATCCTGGAGGTTCAAGGGTTCGCGTCCCGACGATGGACGACTTTCAACACTAGCTAGATATCTAGATCGAATTCAACCGCTGTCTGGAGATAAATTCAAGCGGCCGGTTGCTCTGATCGGTACTCGTTTTCCATGGTTCCTCTTATCAACACCAGAGGAATGCCGGAGCAATACTTTAACAAACGTGCCAGGGCCCGCACGCGATCTTTCCTTTCTCATACTTCTCCTTTCCTTTTCCCTTTTATACACACGTGCACTATATATCGGGAGACGAGCAAGGAGCTTAGAGCTTCTACGGCGTCGGCAGTCCTACTGAGGGTCATACCTGAGAGAGAAATCTCCTACAAATCGATGTGTACGTAAGCGCCGGATCTCACCATCTAGGAGGAAAATAATCGTCTCCACATCCCGGGATAAAACATTCATTACACAAACGGGAGGTAATCCTTGTCATTTGTCAGGATGCAATCCTTGTCCAATACACTAGGAGGTGGCCAAGAGGGACGGACTGCGGGATGGAGTCGGACAATTCACGTGCATCACATCCTCTCTCTCTTGCATTTATTCTCCCTCGTCCCTTTTAATTACAAGAAATATATTTCCCTATACTGATTGAATGACTTATGGCAACAGTTCTTCGATTCGTGTCAGCCACGTGCACCTGTCACTGCTTAGATTGGAAAGGAATCGATGAAGCATTATAGCCTGTTCTCCCTAAGATATTTCCCCGGGTGTAATAGGTAACTTCAAATCATGCCACGATTAGTTGAAAATGTATATAATTAACAGGAGGAAGTTTGCTGTGAATCAGAAAAGTGTAGAAAATTCCCAAAAAGAAATATAATAGTAATAATTAAATCTGACATAGAAATTCTCATACAATTCCTTCTTGGGTTAAGAATCTGACTATGACTATTTCATGGATTAAATTTAATGAATTTCCAGTATGTCCGCATGATGTATAGTAGAGAGGAAATATTTGCTTGATATTGTGACCGAAGAAGAACCTTTATACGTACGTAGTGGCAGTGATGTCTTGTTCTCCCCGCAATCGGTCGATATTTATGCTGGAGAAATGCCCTTGCTCCAACTCGAAATTGATGACTCAGTAGAACTACAGAAATATACAAGAGTAGATTCGGAACGTTTCTGAACTGTCGGAGGAAGCGCTGGCTGTCGACTGAAATAGAGGCTGCGAGACTGACGTCTCTGCACTCGCTCGGTGGAACGTTGCTGTGGCAACGAGCTTTGATTGGATTACATTCGACTAGATCAGAAATGAAATTTTTTGTCTTGCAACCAGCTAGGGCGACGGAAACAACAAAATTAACGTGTACCGCATCTTCCCCTAATTCTGCATTTCTGAGTGTTTTACCGTTATTCCATTTCTGCCAAAAGTCAAAGCGGTTAGTCTTAATTTCACAAACATTTCGCTGAAGCTCCTTTTTATTCGTCTGTTGCATATTTTCTTCTTTTGGTTAAACGATTAAATTGTTTTATTGCATCCAGAAACGTACGGAGTCACAAGGGCCGAGTCGCGCATTCCCTTTGCTTAAATCACAAAATAGTACGCGTTAAATGTGACTTGAGTTAACCCTTGACTCCGTATTTCTCGGAAACGTTCATTGAGCTCCTTTTGGCCCAATTAAGTGGGGCAATTTGGCCCAATTAAGTCAAAGCCGTTGCGCGTCTCCCCTTCTGCAAGAACGCAGTTCCTCTGGGTCATCGAGGGCCGTCGATCAACTCCCCTCTCTCTTACGCCTTGAGCAAGTCCAGTAACCTTGGCCCAATCGCACAAGTAACACCAGGCGCTTTTTTCTATTGGTTCGCCACTTCACGCAATACGCACCACCCTTCGCGGTTGAACTGCGATCAAATATTCTCATTACTCTTTTTACCTCCACTTCCGCGTTCCAACGCAATACGAGAACATGTGTTGCAAATCTGCCATAAATCGACATCTACTCTAGTTCCCAGAACCTCTTACTACCACTATGATTGTGACTACAGTCGCTACCTACACCTACTGAACTCACCCCCAATCATTTTTGTTTCCACTACGCTCTTTCCGACACTTCCCTATTTCACCCTACGCCTCATCGTCAATCACAATCCTAGAGCAAAGTGTTTAAAGACGTTTATGTTCAATCGTACCCAAATTATTTTATTGTCGCATCATCAAAATACCCAATAAATATAAAAATAATTCCAAAATTGTTCCACTTCATCTCCACTCGTTCCGACCACAATCAGGTGCGTTTGTTTCGTTGTATGTTACAACTGAACCAACCACCACCGCCCCTTCCACCGCTCCTGGCGTGCGCCGCCCGGTCGGCCGCGCGCAGTGATTGCTCCAAATTGCCTCACCGTTCTTCCCGCCGCAGCCGTGGAGCTCATACGAAATCCGATGACGCTGATCCCATCTCCCACGGTGGCCAGCTTCCCGACCGCCTTGCTTCTTCACCCCCTCCCCCTTTCCACTGGCGGCTTGGCCCCTCTCGTTTTCTCATTTTCCCTTTCCCTCCCCTGCATTCTTCGTCTCCGTTTCTGCCCCTTCTCTCTCTCTCCCATGCCAATGAAAGAAGTCCTATGACGTAACTCTGAAATTCGAACACCACCCTCACTCTTACAGACAGCACCAGAAAGTTTATTGATCCTTTCAAAAACGGCAGCTTGCTTTTTTTCTATCGCCACCACGGAAATGCTTCTAGTTGAGCGTTTCAAGACTGGAAAGGTTACAATTAAATAGAATTTACTGGCTTTGAAGTTAGCTAGTTGAATAGAGCAATGACTTTATTATTTCGCTCCTAAAACACAAAACCATTATGTTGAAATGTTCGTGCAAGTCATCTGCATTTCGCGCCTCAGAAGTCGACACATCATTGGATAAACTAAACAGATAATACATTGTATGCTTGCAATTTTTGTTTCCACTTGTTAGAGTTATCAATTTGGAAGTAGAAATCATCGCAATATCCAACGCCGAGCAGGCGATATTTCCGCCTCCGTTCGGGCAATTTAGAAGTCTACTTAAAATGTGTAATTTGAGGAGGAAAATAGATATCCACTGCAAATAATTCGAGATCTGGAAAGCTTCAAGTTGTAGGTAAACATTCATTTATAGGAAAAATAAATAGTTTATATTACTTCGAATACCTATTTATGAAAGCCGTTGACTGTTATGTGAAAATGTGGAGTGGATGTGCCCATAAGTATTGACGTATTCTGCAGATATGGTTGTCACAAAGACTGATTTTAAAACTGAACTTAAACAGAGCAGGTGTCTTAGATCTTAGCAATTTCAGAAACGTCGCTACTGATTACTTTTTGAGACTACAGGGCTTTTATAAGATAAAAAGTAACCATGAGTAGTAAGGAAATGCTATGGAATGAGGGAAAGTCCCTTGCACATCCCGATGAATAGAACAGAAATGACACGCCAAGATATTTGCTAAAAATGCTCGATCTCTTGTTGCACTGCCTTCTGTTTATTTCTAAAAGCATTCTTTCTTGCCTACAACTAATACTATTTACATTTAAACCCTTAAAAAATATTTTTCCACAATCCTTCTAAAATGATTTGGTTGAAACACTTTAAAATATTTACTGTTTGGCCTGGGGCTAATACCAATATCAAAAAGAATGGTAAATAGTGTTGCAGTGACGACGAGGGGTTGCAGGGACGACAGTTGCAACATGCGACGGGCACGCCAGACAGATGTAAATGCAGCAACATTTTCTTAGAATTATACGCTAGTCAAAACCATTATATTGCCATGACATTTACCCGTGAAATTTTATCGTTTTCGTTTTGTCCCAACGAAGTACCCCCAAGCCTGAACGCCCTGATTTCATATCCCAAAGTCCTCGTATCCCAAAAGTCTCCTATCGGATCCTCGTATCCAGAAGTTCGTACCTAGAAGATTTCTTATCCTGAGTTTCTCGAAATTAAATTATTGTTTTGAATAGAGCTATAATTAAGATTTATTTGAAAATGTAAGTTTTGTTATACTTCTTGAAATAATCTTAGTAAATTCCACTTATGTTCGGAAATTCTCAGAAAAATTCATATCGTTTGATTAATAATTTCCTATGAACTGAAGTTATTACGTATGAAAATAGAATAGTCCCTTTAATTTTATCGTGGATGATTATTTCTCTATTTCTTCAATTTATATTTTCTTAGATTTCCAGTTTCTTTTCTTTTCTGAATATCCATAATACGAAGTGAATGTCTTTAAAAATGTCAGATATTTTAAAATATATAATTCGTTGTGCAAAAGAGCTAATTTTGTAGAATGCAACTTAAGGAACGTGTCCTGAAGAGCATGAAATTCCGGATTTAAAATCCTACAATGCATCGTTTCCGATTTAAGCACGTTGGGAAAGTATGTTGCCGAGTAACTTTAGTTCTAGTTACATCTACGCCTGTTTCACGTCTATTCCCTTACCCGAGAACATCTATTCTTTGGTCTTAAATAAGTTTGATTCACGATCGACGAGTAATTCCCTATCCAGCAGCAGCACACTTAGAGTGTTTCTTGTCGACGGTAGCTTATAATTGGCTCAAAATCCTCGCCTTCTCTCAGCTTATGTAGAGGACAGATATTTTGAATGGCAATTACGTACTGAATTACTTTTCATTATTTGTCATTTTTATGCTAAAACGTCATTTTCAAGTCGTAAACCATTTACAAACAGTTCGAATACACTTATATGGTTGGGGCATCTTGTTCCCACATCGACAAGAAGAACGTTAATATTCATTTTGTCATTGATAACATTTTTTCTTTATTTAAGATCTCATCAACTGCTAGGTCATTAGCGACCGCTACTGTGTGTAACGCTATGGTAACTATGAGGATGACATGATGATGATGAGTGAAGGGCGAACACAATACAACGATGCCCGAGGCAAAGGACTCGAACCGCCATCCTTCGGTCGGGAAATCGCTACGGCACTACTTCCTTAGTGATCTCGGCCATCCGGACTGACATCTAAAACATTGTATAAGCCTAAGAAACAGTTCTGAATGAAGATAATAAATAAAAGAGATGTGCAACCAAAGGCATCTGTATGGTATTGTGTTGAAAAAGAGTTCATATGTGTCGTATGCAAATCACTTTATTATCACTGGAATTTTGAAAGAGGTCGTCAAAACAAAGGGAAAGCAAAAATTAAAATTCCAAAAACAGGACAACGAGGCTATTCGTGTAATCGCCAGGCCAAAACGATTCGAGTTCGGTCGTGATTGAATGCGCTGCAAACAATGCGTACCGCAGGAACGCCCAGCGCGCGGCTGCCTATTATGAGCAGTCGTGGAACGCGACCGAGTGGCAGTGCGGGGCAGTGGCGGCGTGGTGTGGAGGGACGGGGCGGTGGAGGGGCGGGGGGAACGGCGGAGGCGTACGAGCGCCCCGCAGAGACAGAAGCACGGCGAGCGGCGGGGCGCCGAGGGGCGCGCTCGGGCGGCCGCAAGCACAGACGATGCGGCGGCGACGGCGTCGCGTCGCCAGCCGGCCGCGCGCCGGGGCGTCTAATTCTACTAAAGGCGGAGGAAGAGAAAAGAGCACCGGCAGAAAGTAGGATGAGGCGGCGGCAGTGGAGCTACTGAGCCACCAGCAGTAGGCGCCCTCGTAAATGAGGTGCCATCGAAGGCTATGGCTCTGGAGACGCCGAAGACATTGTTCCTATTTTGGATTTTTCAATTAGAATAGATGATCACGTTATTAAAATCTGCGGAGAAATCTAGCATTCAAGTTATCTCAATTTTACAGGATTTTCAATATTTAAATTTAATAATTTCATTAGCACATTCATTATAGAGATGTATATATACCTTCTCTCTAAATGTTCAATGTGGAAGACCATGTGTCAGCACTAAAAATAAAACTGAATATATCCTAGAAACATTGAAGCCAGGAATCTTTATAACGGCCACGTCAATTAACGGTCATTTTTTCGTGGAATTGATAGATCTTTTCATAAGACACGTGAAAATATCCCCTCATTTCAGTTACTACAAGCCTAAGCCGCAAGCGGCTTAAAGTTACATATAATAATTGTCTTTTATTGGGCGGTCACCTCAATCAATTTTTAACTTATAATAAGATAGTGGAAAAAGATGGAACGGAAAGTTCCTGGAATGGTGGGACTCTTTGTCATATTTCTTCAATGTGACCCTTACCTTGTCTCACAGGAGGATTGATTACCGTTTCAGGTAACAATAAATGATTATAATAATATATCTCTTAATGAAACAACAACACGTTTTCTACGCTTATTTCTCAGCATCACTTCGGTTCTCTAACTCGCGCTTCCTTCCTCTGGAATCTCTTTATGACTTGCGAAGCATGCCGCATGAGCGAATCTGATCTGAAGATCCATCTACCTGCTTCGTCAGGCGGCCCTGCTGTAGAGTTTCTAGAGGATGTGAATTGTATATTCAAGTTTAATTTGATTGTTCTATTCGGTGAGGTCAGAAAATGAGTTTCTGGACTAAGAGAATAATGTGTGTTTTAATATTTCTCAAGAGGAGGCTTTTGATCCTAAATTCCTTGTTTAAATTTTGTTTTATGATTTGTGGTAATTAATAATGTTAAAGAGAACAACATATATTTCATAGCAAATATCACCATTAGATTTGCCTTACGCTTACTTTAACTTCGCAATCTTAATTAAGCGGTCACCTCTAATAACGACTAATTTTTGCTGGAACCGTGACCACTTAAGATGGGTGTCACTGTTCTAGTTCGTAATGGCATTACATGAGAGGAAGAGACTACCTAAGAGTGACGTGTCACTCGACATACGGGATGAAAGGCAATGGGCAAGGGGATACTGAGAAAGGCACGAAACAGTACGCATTTGGTAACGGTAACATTAATTAAAATTGCACATTCTATCTTACTAACACTTCCTCCACCTCACGCAAAACACAAACCGCCTAACTTAAAAAAAATGAAGGTGTGTACATGAAATGATTTGAAAATCAGATACTGAGGAAAACATTTTATTTTTATTAACTTACAAATTTCTAGCTTCAATATTGAAAGTATCGGTCAGATTGAAAAAAAACGAACTTATGCAAGTTTCGAACTTCAGGTTTTACCGAAATTCTAACCTGTGCCACATTATTAAACGAACGTGGAACAATAATTTAAATAAAAATATTGTAGCCGTTGTTGAGATAACCTGGTTAATTTCTTTTAAATTGTCACTATCCCACTAAAATTACATGAAAACTTCATATTTTCAAAAAATTATTCCTAATATTATTTAAAGATTTAATTTTGAAGAACAATGATCATTAATAAAAGATCTTTTGTCTTCAACAATGTAGTTGTAGAAGGTTGTTGAACAAATGTTCTAAACTTTCATGATTTTCGAAATTTCATGTTTTACTCAAAATCGTACGGTCTTAATTTTTATAAGTATGCTTTGTACTGTAAATGCTCTCTTGAAAGTTCTGTATAAATGAGGTTTTGAGAAAATGTTGAACATGTCCTTGGAATTTTGTGTGAAATACTCCATAAAATACTAAGCATTGTGATTCAAAACCGGTGGCCCAGGCATCAACTGATATCGCTACAGTATCTCTCCCAGGAACGTCCTTGATTGATACCTAGGTCGAATTAAGCCTCCGTCTAAAGAAAAATTCTACGAGCTGGATACTCTGATCGATAGTTTCTTGTATTTTCTCTGATCAATACCAGACAAATGCCTGAGCAGTAGTAACCTAAAAAACGAAACACAGACTTCACAGGTAGAGTGACTTTTTCTGTACTGTGTGTTCGAGAAATGACAACCGGTAGTTGTTAAAAACACCTATTGATAGGGCTTGGAGCCCACCTCTGTCGCTGATATCGAGCTGCTTCCCTTCCTGACGCGGCCTCATCTTCGCATAGTTGACCCGCCTATTGAATGTTTAACCGGCATTTCCGGGAGGGGAATTACAGCAATGAACCTTGAACAAAGTGTTAGTGATTGTGATGTATTTCAGGGCTATGCATACCGACCACGTGCAAATGTTCTGGCACGGGGCATTTTGTCTCGTCGAGATCACAGAAACAATTCCTGGAAGTGATCCTTTGTACATGATTTTTATTAGTCAGAGCATCATTATTGTACTGCGCTTGGCTTTCACGCATTCAATATTTTTTGTATGTTGATCAGTAGGAATATTCTATAAAATTATTCTGAAAATAAATTGCGTATTATCAACGATTCGTAAATCACATTTCCACAATTTTTTAAAATCATTTCTCCTATTTTGCAGTAAATGCTATCACTTAATTTTATCTGACAAGTATTCATTATCTTATTTGTATTGTTAAACAAAGGGAGAGGAATTGGTAAATAGCTATCATTACAATTTCAATATTTTGCGTTTTCTAAGACGTGTTTCTGGAATCGTTTTGTACATAATTTCGTGGATAATATTTGAGTTCCTACTCTTAATAATGTTTCCTTTTATATCTAATGCTCACTAACGGCATTCAGAGATCCCTGTGTGCTTATAATGCCAGTTCCTCTTGATGTCCCTAAATACACAGCTCCTCATGACGGAACCCCTCGCATTGCCTCGCGTAAACAGTGTGATATTTTCTCTTTTTCGCTAAATTCGTTTCGTTCGCCCTAACTTCGTAAATAACTCGCCCCCCCCCCAACACACGCTTCTCAGCTACTACGTTGCGCCTCACGGCGTCCACGAGCGAGCGTACCCTGTCGGCAATTGGTCTCTCTCTGTCTCTCGCTCTCTCTCTCTCTCTCTCTCTCTCTCTCTCTCCCGCCGGATGGGCGGGCTGAACGCGCTCTCTCGAGGCGAGCGGAACGCGAAGCTCCTCTTCTGCGCGCCCCTCCGCCGCGGACGAAGTGGGACAACAAAAATTTCAGCGCTCCTGATAAGACAGCGACCTCAATACGAAGTGGACCCCGGATACGCACCTTCCGACTCGGAAGTTTCGAGTACCGCGACAAAGAACGCGGCGAGGTATCTGCCCCCCTCTCCCTCTTCCCTTGCCGTCGGCGTCCTCCGCCTCGCAGGAGTTCTCTCCGCGGCCACTGTGCTTGAGAAAAACCAGACGCGTCGTCTCTTTGCCTCCCCGGTACGTGCTGTCTCTCGATTCAACTCGCCTTGCTACTCTACCTCCTATTCTCCACTCACAACGTTCCATCCTGCTCGCTACGACTCGCTTTCTTCGCCTCTCCCTACTTCTCCTTTCACTCTCTAGTTCCCTTTCTATCTCCACCAGGCTCTAGTCGGCGCTGCCCAGGCTTGCCGCCCACGTCTGGCCCATCCATTTTTACCTTTCCGTTCGTGGCCGCAAGTGGCCGGGTCTTCGTCCTCTTCCTCCTCCCCCTCGCCGCTTCTCGCTCTGCCTGGCTCCACCTGGTCGCGCGTTCCACGCCCACTCCATCTGTTCCCGTCTCCCCTGTGCTGTCCCGCTTACGCCCTGCGCGTCTCAGGAAACGTCGGACGCCTTTCAGCCCAGGCGGAAGAGGCGGGTTTAAACTCGCGACGGCCTTCCGTAATCCACCAAGACGCGCTGGCCGCGTGCGCTGCCGTCCGCTCTCCGCCCGCATCCCGCCCGCGTCCCGCCCGCCCGGCCACCTTGTAAGATCCTGCGAGCTGGAGCCTTGACGTTGCAAGCGGATCGGAACGAGGATTTCGAACGTAAAAGGAACGGAGATGTAAACGGGCCGGGGTCCGCCACTGGATTTTCGTCTGTGTCAAGGCAGAATCGGCACAATGGTAGCGCTTTGAGAGTTTAGCTTCCGATTGTCGGTTTATGTACCTTTTCGGTAATGTGTAAAAAGGAAGTTCTCGAGAGAGCTTCCGTCGTTCTCTTTACCTGTTTACGTTGGATATAGCCTGCGTCTTGAGATCTCCGTAGCACTCGTGGAACTCTTGGGATGTTTTCTCGAGTATTTCTATCCTTCTCAGGCGGATTTTGCAGCAATCGCTTTGATATACTGCGCTTCGGAACCGTGTTTAAAAAGAAAAAGTATATTAGTAATGACGCATTTTACTTCCGAGAGACCCTTTTTTCTTTCAGAAGACAGAGCAGCACTAAACCACGGTTATTAAACTTTCAAGAAATGAAAGCTATTACGTGTTTGTCTATTTCATCCGATCAGCATCTGACAAAAAAGATAATACGTTATCAAATGTTAACATGCTTAAGAAGCGTGTGTAAATTTTAAAAAATCTAATGTCCTAAGAAAAATTGTTCAATTTTGTATTTTGGTATTTGAATCATTGGAAGTATTTAATTCTTGTCAATATTTATCGTTATTACTCAATTATGTTTTAATTCCTATCACATTTATTTCGTGTTAGGGGCACACGTAACGTGCAACGTATACCAACTTCCAAATATACGTACGTATATTTCGTGTGAAATGATTTAAAAGAATAAATATTGTGTACTGTTGAATGAACGATTATTCTTACTGTTTGACCAATTAATGGATTTTGGTCAACCGATTAATACGATTAAACGCTGAATCAATATAACTGTGTAGTCACTCCAATTAAATATTAAATATTCCCCAGTACAAACCGCTTTGTTTCATTTGTACGATATTCTCATAAGATTCGCTCTCGACATTGAAATAGCTATGCTAATTAATATTCCAACATTTTAATCACCGTGTAACGTATAAACTTTAAAATGTAGCTTTGCACTTTTACTTCTCCAAAAATATAGTTCTGTGAAGCGCAAAAATAAACAACGTTCCGCCAGTAATAAAATTCAGTTACAAGAATTTGCGATGGGTCTGAAGAATGTTATAGTGCCATGTATCGTGACACTCTCGTGTTGTATAACGCTGCATGCTAAAGCGGGAATCACACGCAACGCTATCAAGCTGTACATTGCACGCAGTGCCATAATTCTTAGACTATTGAAGAAACTATGCTTTGACAAAACAATGTTAAGTGAAAGAAGCGGGAAGCTCCCTTAGGTACGATGGTTTCGTGACTCATTCTGAGCGTGCATCCAAATGCAAAGTTTTGATGTCAGCGATGTTAATCGCTTGGAGAGAACTGAAATTTGGAAGTCTAACGAATGTGATTGAAGGTCGCATAGATCTGACGAAGTACAAGAATCTAAAACAAAATTTAGGTTGGTAATGGAAAAGGTATGGATAGTGGGAGGCTAAATTTCTTCAACACAGTTATTATATGAGAATCCTAATCTGTCCAATTGCATCGTCAGTAATCGTATTGTCTTATTTTAGTTATATTTATTGTAATAATTGTAAATAATAATTTGTTGTAAATAGTAAATTTATCAACAGTTTTGGCGATTCCTCAAGTCAAAATCCATACTTTCAATTAAAATTTTGTTTTCCAATCTGAAAAACAGAGGACAATTTTCTGTGTGCTGTGCTAAAAAGCTCATTCAAGTACATAGTGCAGCCCATGCAAATCCTCTTTATCTTTCTACGGAAAAGGACTTTCCCTCTGATAACTATTTGGGTTCGTGTTTCAGTGTATGGTAACTTGTGAAATATTCTATTAGTTTGGACTCTAAAATGTACGCGATGTCTACTTTTCTTATAACTGAAGCAAAGTAAGTTTCCCAGTCTTTCTCTCAGGCTCGTTCGTGATTTGTGGAGTTAAACAGAAGCTACTGTTCAAATAAATAATAATTATCACTATTCACATTCTCGAGGTTAAACTCCATACGTGTTCTTTGATGATTACCAAGAGAAATCAGTAATGAAATATTTACGAATTTTCAATGTGGAAAGTTCTATTATATTATTGGAGATTAATTTTGAAGAGACATAGTGACGGAATTCTCTTTTTATATCGAACTCAAATCCTTCCATTTCGACATTGGAAACCTTTCTGAATGTAGTAAAGCAAAAGAAAATTATTATTGAGAAAGAAATGAAATTCAGGGTGAAAGACAGCTCTGTAGTACGTCGCAACACGTCTTCTTGGTTGACATTATTTTCCTTGAATAGTGAATTGCACTCACATTCATTTTGTTAAAACAATGTAGGCTTTGAATGCTTAATTCAAAAATTTTTTAAACAATACACTAAATTTCGTCCTTTAAATTCTTCTACAGATTATTGCATTTCTGATTTGAAAATCTGTGAAATTAAGAAATCCCCAAGTGCTAAGGAAATATATTTACTGCCCTCAAAGCGTTATTTCTCCGTTTATCTCAACGATTCTATTAATTTTATGTTCAACAATTTCAGAACTCACAGTTAGTGTTTGGCAAGGGTATGGTGGGCAGTGACATAGGAATGCAAAAGCCAGATTTCATCGTCGCGGACTATCATAGGTAATAAGAGTACAATGGAAATTTCTGATAAATTCACGTAGTGTCGAGAGAATTTATCAGAAAATTTCTAAAGCACGAATGCCAAAAAAATTATTCTGTGAATTAAAATACATTTCAAAAAGCGTCAAATAAATTATATTAATGAAACTCGTGCTTTTAAAGCACACCGTTCCCTATCCACCACAGCTTAGGATTCGCCTGTAGTGAGAAGGACGTAAGAAAAATTAGTAATAAAAATTCACATTTTGTTAGTGCATATATGTCGATTATTCTTGATTTGTTGATGCCGGTCATATGGTGAACGCAATTGGTTTAATTTCACGGATGGAATAGTCATGCTTATTTAATTCAACTGAATGTCACTGAGCACAAATTTGCTTAATCAATTTTTTATCAACGTGTTTGTTCAACTAGTATGCTTTATAAGATATAAAGCAAGGAAATAGCTGACTTCGGGCAACATAGTAGTGGTTTACGATTTTTCCTATAACGTTCAAGAAATTTATTATTAGGTATTGTGTATTATTTTTTCATTAGATATAATCATTCGAACTCACAATATTTAATATGTTTTGTGCTAATATTATTAAACCATATGGTTTCATTTCATTTTTTCACTACTTTTTAAATTATTTTCTTGTATCATATTATTGCAATCACTGCAACTCATCTAAATCACTTACGATCGATAATAGAGAATTTGTTGTTTGGCACTGTATGCCGAATTAGTTTGCAATAAATTCATAAATTGATGAAGAATTACGAATTGTTCTAGTGTTCCCCTTTTTCAGAATACCAAAGAGCATGGGCCCACAATTAAAAATATTCTACATGTTTATTTGCTGTCAGAAATGTTTCCTTGTAATTTTCATAAATGCAGTTCTTTTTTGCACGACAAAAATAATTCTAAAGTCGGAGAATAGTGGTTTGGAGTTTTCTCTGTTACGTGAGTTGCATTTGTTTTCCAAAGAGCAGTTGCCAAGTAATTTTGATTTCTCCCTTACAGAACAAGAAATAATAAAACAAACTTCCGAGATCCCCCAACACTGCCTATAGGATGTTCGATTTTAAAAACGAATCGATTTTAAAAACGATAGCTTTACTCTGTAGAAAGTTTCGGACAAGGTTGGGGAAGGCGGAGGCACGTTATTCATTGCCATACGTGAATTCTCGTACTGCAAAATTACGATTCGTGCAATACTGTTAATAAATATGAATTATGTACAGAAATTGAACAGGAAAAATTTTAATGGGCACTAGCTGACTAGGCATTTACGCTGAAAGGTACATATGTATACGCACGTACTGAAAATTTTCGTACTATACATTTTTGTTTATCATAGGGCAGGCGGAGCATACATTTTATTTTAATGACCAACAGTCGGTAATTATTTTAATAATACTTAGAATAAAGATTGATTTTGCCAATAAAAATGTACTATTTACATTTAGCACCATTCAAAAAATCCAATGACTATTGCATCACAAAATAAAACACATGTTCAGAAACACTGAAGAACTTTGAAGAAAATTATTGAAGAGCGTTCTCCGGAAAGTGACTACGGCATGTCTAAATTAAAATTTATATGCATAAAGTTTAACATGTTGTGAAGTATCTTGTTGCGAGAAAAAGAAGGAAGAAAACGCACTAGTAGCGCTTCTATGAAATTTGTTTTCGGACGCGGAAGGTATTAACATAGTTTTACATGCATATAATGTTTATATAGAACTCACACTCACCTACAAGTATTAGCAAACGTCTTATGTTTTATTTAGACTTAAAACACAGTTTTCTTTTACATGTGAGGACCAGTTCGAAATCGATTATGTATGCAATCGATTATATTCGAAATCGCGTATCCAAACGAAATGGGGGAAAAATGGAATCCAATATGAGTATTCAATTATGTAATTTATTTGCGAACTGAGAACATTTGTTAATTGTTTTGTAGGTTTCACAATATTCATCATGTAAGGATAACATTTGACAATTGACTAATATACAAATGTCATGTATAACATTTAGCTTTAAAATAGTTCACTGCTTCAAATGGGAATAATATTTTCCACATTCGACATATGTATTGTATTTTGAATATTACTCGCTATAAAATTATATATTTTTTCCATATTAAAAGTAGTTCTTGAAGTGTAAAGTTGGTAAATATTTTTTGACATTCTATGAATCAACGAAATGAATAATTCACTCTGCACCAATTTATCTCTTGATAGATCATTGAACCAACTGATTCTGGAATAACGTCTACAAATAAATATAGGAATTGACAATCATCGAATTGAAACGATTCACATCATTTTCCATTGATCATTTGCATATTTATTGAACATAAATTGCTATTGTGATTTAAAGTTTACAAAATTGAGCAATTAAATCTGACTAATAAACCATTCACAATACGAATTAAAATAAGTGATGCAAGTATGGCCAGTGCAGGTAATTATTTCCGATTGATTCTGCTAACATGCAGTCTGGGAGAGTGCAAGAAGTGCGTAAACACCCTACCAGACGTGTTGATTCGCGCATTCGCACTCTGGAGCTTTTATTGTCAAGAACGCGCTGAAGACGCTCTGTCCTCATAACTTCTTATAAAAACTATTATGAACTCTCGCGCTATTGCTTTAAAAAAGGATTTATTTCAGGCCGTATTTTTGTAACATTAGACAGTAAGAGTACTTTATAACATATATTACTCTAACTAGCCCATGTTCCAAGCTCATGCAAGTTAATTTGGCAATGGCCATAAAGCCTGCATGTGAGCATATTACTTTGAAATTACAATGTTTACAAAATATTCCTGAATCGCTTTTTTGTGATATAGCTATTTCACCTTGAAGCAATAGTGTTAAATTTCATCATGATGCTGTTAATTTGGCCAAATGTTGAAATATGTAAATAGCAAAATTTGAGGCGGTTATCATAGCCATATTACCTTCACATATCTTAGTATATTCTTCTTTAGGTTCTGTGTTGTTGACGAGCACTATAAGGAAATTTAAAGAAAAAATGAACAATACAATTTTTAATTGTGAAAGCCTTTATCTATATTTTATGTGATTATGTAAAAACAAATGTTCCAACCTTTTGATAACGGTCCAAATTCGTTACATGTCTAAAGCAATGCATCTGCATACCCATCAACTTCATATGAAATGTTTGACTTCGTGAAGGTCTTAAGAATCCGCAAAGCCGGTGTGCGTGGGCGTAGCAGAACCCGTGCCTAAAGCGACGACTGCTTGCAGGTGAGCGGTCTCCGGTTCGAGACGCAGCTCCGCACCCTCAACCAGTTCCCCGACACGCTTCTGGGCGACCCCGCGCGCCGCATTCGCTACTTCGACCCTCTTCGCAACGAGTACTTCTTCGACCGCAACCGGCCGTCGTTCGACGCCATCCTGTACTACTACCAAAGCGGCGGCCGCCTCCGGCGCCCGGTCAACGTACCGCTGGACGTCTTCTCGGAGGAGATCAAGTTCTACGAGCTGGGCGAACTCGCCACCAACAAGTTCAGGTGAGCGACGGCGGCAAGGCTCCCCGCTGTGCGCTGCCGCCGCCGCCGCCTCCGCCGCCGCTGCCTCCGCAGCCGCTGCCGTGGCCGAAGGCGCAGGACCCGGCCCAGGCCCGGGGCTCGACCCTCGACCCCTGGCCTGGGGCCGGCGCGACCTGGCCTGGTCTGGCGCGGCCTGGGCGAGCGGCGGCGCCGCCGCTGGCGGGCGGGCGGGCGGCTGGCAGGCGCGCACATGCGGTGGCCGGCCCCGGACGGTAAGTGATGGCTGAGGAGAGAGACCGGTGGGGAAGCACGCAGGACAGGGAGACGAAGAGGTAAGGGGGTCGCTGCCGATTCAGTAGATCGCCAGGGGTTGCCCTCGACGCTACACAAGCCGCAGCTATTTGCTGATTGCCCTCACAATTGAACAGTTCTTTTATATAAGAAAGTTAAGATTCGGATCAATAATATTTTCGTAAATTTTATAACTTACTGAAATATATATTTTGTGATATATATACGGAGGGTAATAAAAATTATATTGTGATATATAATAAATGTGATAAAGTTTCTTGTCAAAAAGTAATGTCAATAACATAACGCTTACTATATCTGTTACTAAAATATAATTAGTACGATAAAACACAAATTAAAATACATCGATAAGGATCGAAATTTATTCTTATCATTTGCATATGCGCAGATTATGAATAAAAAATCTTAAAGACGATTCTTACTTAACCAATGATATCTGAAAGGTGTTTGTTTGAGATTTTGTTTGTTGCTTCATTATAATTCTCTTCACTGTTTTGGTTATTTGCGAGATTTGTCACTAAAAACGTTGAAACAATGAGAACGATATGGAAACGAGATGATAAAACACAATTTTTACATTGATATTAAACTTCAGTTAATGTGTACTTAAATGCTAGTAAGTAAATCTAGATCGATACTTTTATAACGACAGTGATCGATTTTATACCTAGAAACTTCAAAATTACTGTTTTATACTATGTTATTGGCATGACAACTGTTGTCAAATTGCTTAAATATTGGTACCTGCAACCTACAATAAGTACAAGTTTTATGAGAAAGCTAAGGGAGACATCAATTTAAACGTAATAAAGAATTCTCTGTTCGTATCAAACGTTCCGTGTTTGTCTCCCACTACAGTTCCTCGTGTTTTAAAAATTTCCTGCAACACATAGTTGCAATAAGAAAAAAAAGAGCAAAAAAGAACGGATTCTCTCACGGCATTCTTATTCGTTTTTGCCGAACAAGAAATACGAATTTCCGAATCCCATTTGCGCTGTAAAAAAGCGTGCGTGGGAGCAGCTGCTCCCGGCGTCAGCGGCGGCGGCGGCGGCAGCGCGCGGCACGAAAGGGCTGTGCGCGAGGCCGGAGCGGAGAGGAGCGGAGCGGAGTGGGAACGGGGCGGGGATGGAGGCGGTGGCCTGTGCGGAACCGCTGTGCTGCGCCTCGCTTTGCCCCGCTTCGCCCCCGCTCCGCATCGCTCCTCCCGGCTTCGCCCCTCGTTCCGCGTCGCGCCGCGACCGAAGCGCTTGCGTAGGCTGCTTGAGCGAAGAGTGTGCTCCGCTCGACTCCTTTGCTGAGGGAAGCAAGTAGCGGCGGGGATATGTGGCGGCGAGGACTACCCCGCGGGGTCCCGCACCGCATGCGTGGGATCACGCGCTGCTCGGGGAAGGGAGACGAAGGGGAGGTGATGAGAATCGCGTGGGACTGGGAGTCGGGCTGTTCGGGAAGCCGAAAGGTGCACACAAGGGTAGTTGCATGTTTTTGTGCATGGTAGATTTACGGACGTTCCAGTGAACTCTTTGTCTGTTCGTCTATTTGTCTACTCGTGCTTTGGCTGCTTGCACTCGGCCGTGGGGCAGGCGTCCGGCGAGGCGCTGTGGAAGAAGCGGAGCGTCGCTGAAGTCGGCGGTGGCGGCGACGGCGGCGGCGATGGTGACAGGGCGAAAGCAGCGGCGAGGGACGACAGGGAACGCCAGGAGTCGTCAAGATCACGGAGTCGCCGACGGTTGCGGGTGAAAAGTCCTCTCATCCGCCACCGCCGCCGCCGCCGCCGCCGTCGCCACTGTCGACGCTGCCGCCGCCGCCGCTGCCGCGGGACGCCTGCCCCCTCCGGGCGCTTCTTGCGCTTCTGGCACGTCCCCGCCCCCTCAATCCCTTCGATCGCACGTACAGCGCCGGGCAAAAGCAGCGAGGACAAGTCACGGGAGCAGCGCTCGGCCTGTCGCTCACGCAGCCCGCTGCAGCTCTGCGCTGCGTGGGTGGTATTGAACTGGATGCGTTATTTGTGCTAACGTTCCTGCTCGCATTGCGGAGTCTTCTGCACAGTTTGCGATCTACGTCGAGTACGTGTTGTGATTGCTTCGTTCCTCGCGTTGCCGAAGGAACGGAGCGAAGCAGCGTACGGGCGACGGACACCGAAAACTAGGCACTAGCTCTCAAACTTAATTGGAATATGCCGAAACCATAGTAATGTATCATATACTCGAATAAAAGGAAAGGTCAGATATCTTGCCGTATTTATAATGGAAATAGTATTAACTGAAATACTATTGTGGCAACATTTCTGCCATTTCCGTGTTTTCTCCATGTAGCTTCATTTATTTTATCCGTAATTCCGGACAAAATATTTTGGTAACTTCATGGTACAGATACGCCGGTGTGTCTGCTTCATTTGTTTAGTCCAGGCATTGCGGATCCGATATCTGATATTTCTCATTCACGGAATCAGTACAATACTGATCGGTGTATTTTCTCGTACCAAATGCGAGTTGAAACGTTAGCTAAAGAGAGTTTCGCATCCGTGGCCCTACAGAGCAGTCGAGAAGCTCGGCCATATTTGAGGCAGGCCTGCGCTGTGGTTTTTCCTCCGCGTATCGCACTCGTTTCGCGTGTGGCTTTTGCCCGGCGCCTCGCTTGCCCTCTCACTCTTTCATTCCGACGAGATGTTCCGCCCGCCATGAGAATTACTCGCCTGCGCCTTAATTGGTTTCCGCACCCCCTTACATCCCCCTCCTCCCAGGGTTGCTCTTCCCGCGCTTCCCAAACTCCCGCTCCGCTCCCCCTTCCTCTCCTCTCCAGAACACCGTGCGCCGTCTGCCTCCGTCCTCGGCGTCCTTCGCCTACGCGTTCGGAAATAGTTACTAGTTTAATAATGCCTCGTCCTGGATTTATTATTCCTGAATCCAGCAGCAGCAGCAGTAGCGGCACGCGTGCGCGCCCGAGCACCAGACGCGGCCGCGAGCCGCACACCCCCTCCCCCTTCCACTCCTTCGTCCACCCCACCCACACTTCGCTCTTCCTTCGCGCGGTCCGGAAGATTTACGCGCGGCCCGATATTGTATGAACAGAAGCACGAAGAAACCTCATCTTACCCCGCTGGAGCGACGCCAAACGCGGCCGTTCGCGCGCCCGTCCTCTTCAGCGACCTCCGCTGCCTCCCGAGCGGCAGAGATTCGCCTCTTCGGAGATCGCGATAAAAGCTTCGCTCCGGTGCCATCGCCGCCGGCGCCCTCTCGTTGCGCCGAACAAGTGCTTCGGGCGGAGACATTCCTCGCGCCGCGATAGTTTCTTAAACGCCCCGAGTAGCTGAAGGCTTGCGGCCATTCCTTTTCTAAATTAAGAAATTTTTGTGAATCCGTGAGCGTGATGGCGGCCTCTGACTTGGGATGAGATTTAATAGCCATTAAATGCATTGTGTTATATCGAGCTCGTTTATTCAAATGTTTTATACGTCATTCTCCATGAGTTCCTTAAATACTATAAAAATGTTGAAGGACTACATATTTTATAAATATTTTGACTATTTAAAGAAAACTCTCAACAATTAAAAAATACGGCAAAACAGCGAGATAAGCGCCTGTGATCAAATTACGCAGGAGAGGCAATAAAAAAAGGTTATTGCTGTAGCCACTTATCCACCTAGCCCAACTGTGCACATGGCCAACTGTGACGTTGTTCTATTTAGTCTCACAAAAAATGGTCCTGAAATAACTGGAAATCTCTTTACTAGCAAATAGCGCAACAAAACAAAGCAAGCCGTATTTATTGTTCAAAAACACTTTTTCATCGAAAAGCTCACGTTTTATAAAGCGGGTCAGACATGTCGGACGCGTGAGAAAATGAGATCAAAGGCTGTAATTTACAAGTGTTCCGTTGTTCCACGAAAGACAAAACACGGCTCGTTTAACTAAATCTAGAATCTCGCGCTACCTACCCACGTTTTCTTTGATGAAACATTCATAATAGAGGAAGGTTTAATCTGAAAATTTTAATGTTCAACAGCAAATTTAAGTCCGCACTTTGCTGTTTGTTCAGCCGCACTCTTCAATTTGTAGCTGCTAGACTACATTGCTCTCTGTTAATTATTAAATTGGAAATAGGAAATAGTAATGATAATATAATAATAATAATAATAATAATAATAATAATAATAATAATAATAATAATAATAATCATCATAATAATAATACATTTTCCAAATTTTCCATTTTCAATGTATTAAAATTCTGGCACGAGTCATAGGAAAACAGTATGTGACCTATGCCCATTCCTCATAGTTCTCTCTTTGCGTGTAAGTATTTTCATTGTCATGATATATACTTAAGCCATCTCCTACTTCCGTGCCTTATTTATTCGTATTGTTACCGACAGTCAACTTATAAATAAATATGCTTCATATTTTTGATTTTTTGCCTCTCACTTTCCTTACTTTTTCATTTTTTGTCAATTAATAGCCAGTTTCTAAATATGTTGAAGATTAGTATGTAATTTTCTCCTGTTCTAAAGATCACTTGTAAATATTATTGTTCTTTATTTGGCCATCTCCTTGCGTTCTCTATATTTCTTCCCTTCCACTCGCGGGGAGAGGTCACTACTGCCCTAGTGCTCTTTGTTGTGCAGAGCCACCGCAGGCTTGAATGCTTCTTTGGGTGAATTATTAATGAAACATTTCCAAGCTATACTTACAAGGTCTCACCGTGTTCGGCGAAATGCATGCTTTTCGATGTAGAAACGCAGACGGAAGGTCAGAGGTCGCCGCAAAATCCCACGCCATTTTTCGACCGGACTCTAATCTTGAGATGCTTCCAAATTTGCAGCGTAGGTTATTGAACGTGCTGAAAACGTCGTTCATGAATGTACTTTCGGTGAATCGTCTACAAAAATTTCATTTTAAGTTCGCGTAGTAGGACTGCGTGCTTCTTTAAACAATAGGTTAAGAAGTTAATGAAGAGCTATGTCAATACCGCGGACGAGCAAGCGTTGACATAACGTTTAAATAAAATTCCTTAAAGCGAACTCCTTTACCGGACGGTACTTCCTACCATACCCTGCGACATTCATTCCAGATATCATGAGAAAATATCCACCTTTCATCGCCTTGTTCATTCATTAACAAGACGCACAAACACCAAACACTGTTTCACACAAAATTGAATATAATACAAATAGTATATGACACACGTCCCACAAATTAGAATTACTTCATATCGAAAGAAACAAGAATCTGTTAATTTCAAATAAGAACTTTTAGCGCAAATAATATGATTAATTGTATTTATAATTCATCAAAATACAAGGAATTTTAATATAATTTTTCAATTATTAATACGTTTCGTTCATGAAAAAGTTTAAGGACCGACAATGAAACATATGAACAAACGTTTATTTTATCAGCTTGGGCCCAGTTGAATACAATTGTTACCAAAGGCGCAAATATATCATTCTTTAGTATCATGCGTGTGTTTCAAAAATCAAATACATTCAAAATGTATTCAAGCCCATAAATAAAAACGTGTAATTTTAAAACTCTCCACTTACATTTAATTTTAATTTTTTTAAATAATCATTTCATAGTTTCTAATATATTTCCTGACACTGGCAAGACATCCACACCGTGTCAACCTTAACAATAATTATGACAGACACGTCCATTCTCTGCACCTCGTAAACTTCAAAATATGTAATCCAAATATTGATAAAGATTATTAAAATAATATTTTTCGTTACCCAAAATATGTTATTTTTTGGGCAATATGTATGAACTGCTTTGCAATAATAATTACATTTTAATAAGGTCCTTATCCTATTTTTGTATTACCACGTCTTTGATACCTACCTTGGGCCATACGGAAGGTCTCTGTGTACGACTTCAATTCCATTGTACTACCAACGTCAATTGACTTCGTTTCTGCTTTACCGTTTGCGAGTCAGTCCCTAAACCCTGTCCAATTACACGAGTACTCTCTTATGTTTCACACTGTCCTGAACCCAAGGCACAATCACTATTACACCTTCGCCCACGCCGAATTCACGCTTTCCCGCATTTTCTTTTTCTTCTTCATTTCTCTCTTACTTAATCTCTCATTCTTCACCCGCGAAATTCGTGCCTCGCTTTCGCTCAGAGCGAGCGACTCACTAACGTGTGTCATTTGTCCCACAGGTATTCTTCAGATTCTGTTCCGCAGGTTACCCTCAGTTTTCCCAAGCAGGGCCAGTGACTTCAGGATCACGAACACCGATTTAGACGGCCACCACCCACGGCGACTGCAACCTCCTATTTCTGTTTTTCTGTTAGTCTGGTTTCCCATAGGGAAACTAGCGGTGTCTAGATGTTTGTTAGCTTGTTTGTTTGTTTGTTAGCTTGTTTGTTTCTGTAGTGTTTATTTCTGTGAATCTGTGTCGTCTGTCTGTTAGCTTGTATCCGTTAGCTCGTCTGTCTCGTAGAGCGTTTCTGTATCTGTGTAATGCGGTTTTAGTGCGTGTGTGTCCGTGTTCCGTAACATACAGTACTTAGCTTATTTACATGTAGTGTGTTACTAATTAGTCGTGGACATAGTTGCTTTAGCTAACATTATCATGCCACAGGTCCTGTCGAGGATCAGATGCAACGGCACAGGCTTTGGCCCATCTGACCGTCACTAACAATGGTTTCTTAGGATTTCAGCTAACGAGTTCTGTGATTAAATGAAATAACAATGTAATTAGTTATATTAAAAGCTCGATGTGTTACTATCGTCTACTGCTTCGTATTAACCGATAAGCATTTGTAGTATATGTAAATATGTGTACACATGTTAGCGATTAGTATTTAGCGATTGTACGCAGCGGAACATTGCATCGCTTCGACGTCCGCCCGTGCGCGGATCCACCGGTCGAGCCGCAGAGTGAGTAGTTTAGAGTGTGTAGGAGTAGTGAGTAGCGATTGAACAGTAGTGCGTAGAGGCGGGAGATGCCCGGCCGGTGCGAGAGCGGGAGAGAATGCCCCGTAGCAGGCCAGCGCGCGGCCGAGACCTGGGTTCTAGTCCGCGCGGTAGCCGCTATCTCCTAGCTCGTAGCTGGTGTTGTTGTTATTGGTGTTATTGCTGTTATGGTTGTTGTTATTGTTGTGCGTAGCCGCGTGCGTAGTCAGGGAGGGGCGGAAGGGGTGTAGCGCGCAGCCGGGCGCGAAGCACGAGGCCGGCGTTATGCTGCCGTAGCACTCCGGGGAGTCCGACGGGGCCCGCGGTCGGAGGACTAGCTCCTCGGTCTGTTTCCAGGGAGGATGAAGGCTTCATCAAGGAGGAGGAGAAACCGCTGCCCTCGCACGAGTTCCAGCGGAAGGTGTGGCTGCTGTTCGAGTACCCCGAGTCGTCGCAAGCGGCGCGGGTGGTGGCCATCATCTCGGTGTTCGTGATCCTTCTGTCCATCGTGATCTTCTGCCTGGAGACCCTGCCCGAGTTCAAGCATTACAAGGTGTTCAACACCACCACCAACGGTACGAAGATCGAAGAGGACGAAGTGCCCGACATCACAGACCCCTTCTTCCTGATCGAAACCATCTGTATCATCTGGTTCACGTTCGAGCTGTCGGTCAGGTTCCTCGCGTGCCCAAATAAACTGAACTTTTTCCGCGACGTGATGAACATTATCGACATAATCGCCATCATTCCGTACTTTATAACGCTGGCGACAGTCGTAGCGGAGGAGGAGAGCACTCTGAACGTGGTGCGGGCGCCCGTCAGCCCGCAGGACAAGTCGACGAACCAGGCGATGTCGCTCGCCATCCTCCGAGTGATCCGGCTGGTGCGCGTGTTCCGAATATTTAAACTGTCGCGACATTCGAAAGGACTACAAATCCTCGGAAGAACTTTAAAGGCCTCCATGCGAGAGTTAGGCCTGCTCATTTTTTTCTTGTTCATAGGTGAGTACCGGACGCTCGGCGGCGGCGAGGGCGGAGTGGGCCCCGCCCGCTGAGACGCGCGCACCGAACCCTAGTTGTAGAAAAGTGCAAGCGCGACGGCGCGTGCTCCCGCCACTGCGCGCTCCGCGTCCCCGCCGCCCGCCGCCGCGTGCGCCAGCCGCGCCTCACGCAGCGCCGGCGACGGCGGACGCGCGACCGCGTTTTACCGTGTCCGCGCAGCACCGTCCGCGGCGCGACGAGAGAGCGAGGAGAAATGAGGCGAGGCGAGAGCGGGCGCGCGGCACTGCCCTTCAAACCCATTGGGCGGTGAACCGCCGATACTACGCCGAGCGCGGCGCAGCGTACACCCTCGAACTCGGCCGCCTCGCGCCGCGCGCGCGCACCGGGCACTTTTTTCACCGCGCGCGCGTGGCGACGCCGGCGTCCTCCCTCCGACACGCCGCCCCCGCTGCGCGCTCGCGAGGCGGCTTGTCGCGGCTGTGGGCGCGTCCGGGGCCCCGAGAGTCGACACGTGCCCGGCCCAAGGGGGGCAGCCGGCCGCCCCGGCCGCGCCTCGAACGTGCAACGCAGCCTCGCCTGCCAGTGTGACGCAACGATCCGCTGCCGGCGCAATCAAGCCGCGCCGAGCCGTCGCCTAGCAACGCGCAAGCTGCAGGGAACGCCCGCCGCACCGGTGCCCGCCGTGTCGCGCCCCCGCCACCCGGCCACCGCCCTCACCCGGCGCGCGGCCCGCGTCCCGCCCGCGCGTCTCGGCTCGCCCACCGCCCGCCCCCGCAACAGCGAGGAAGCGCTGCCCGCTTCGCGCCGCCGCATTGATTAGCGTATGTAGCGGTGGCGCGGCGGCGGCGGCTCGCCACCAGCCGCCGGCCGCCCCCTTCCCGCATCCCCGCCCTCCCGCAAACGCGCGTCCTTCCGCGTGGCGTGTCGCGGCGGGCGGCGAGCGGCGATGGTGACGCCCCGGGGCGAGGCCCAGAGGCGCGGCGACGCATCCTCGGTGGGTTCTCCCAGCCCGCCCCGCCCCCCGTCCCCAATCCTCCCCCCGGCGCGGAGGCGGGCGTGGCCGCCGCGGCGACGCGCGGAGGCTCGTGGAGTGCCGGAAGAGCCGGAGCCGGCGGCTGCAGAGGCTTCGGTGACGAGGAGAACAGAAAGCAGCGTGGCGGGGAGCGGAAGAGGGCTACAAGAACAGGCGACGAAGAGAGCGCAAGGAACGGGCTCGCAAGAAGTGGGCACGGGCGCGAGGACGCAGCTGAGGAGCCCTGTCTCGGGCCCTTCAAGCCCAGTCAGCCTGGTTAAGATCTCAGCGGGGCCTTGAATCCTGTGAAGCGCGTGAAACTTCTACAGGGAACCGCCGAAGACCCTGAACGGCGACGATGCTGCTCCTCTTCCACGTCGACCCACGCTAACAGAGGCCAGTGCACACCTTTACAAAGCCATTCTCTCTCGTAAACGATGCTTTGAACCCGCACATGAATATAAGAAGTCACACCCTTGTATGTGCTATCATTTGAAGAAAACATAACCCCGAAGTGCCCCAACGTGTGCACGAACTATAGACTTGGCCTCTGTGTCTGTTGAAGTCCTCGCGTGCGCTCCTTTCCCATCTCGCTGGTTGCAGGCGTATCCTGTTCTCGTCTGCCTTGTACTTCGCCGAGGCCGGCTCCGAGAACCCTTCTTCAAAATCCAATTCCCAGACGCTTTTGGTGGGCGTGGTTACCATGACGACCGTGGCGTTGGTGACATGAGGTGGTAACAACGCGTTCATGTTATAACTCCCTCTCCGATGGTTTATTGCTTGCTCTTGTGTTTGCAGTTGTTCTGTTCTCGAGCGCTGTGTGTACTTCCCGAAGCAGGCTCGAGACATCGTTCTTCAAATCCATCCCAGACGCCAGTTCTGGTTGGGCCGTGAGTTACCATGACGACGTGGGCTATGGTACATGACGTACGAAGAATACTCAATGTTTTACTTTACATCACACGTATTACGTTTTATTGATTTCAGACGTGCTGCCCCGACCGGCTGCGCCGCGTGCGCGGCGTGACGACCGGCGAGCGCGCTCGCGCCCGCGTCTCGTCGCCCGTGACCGCCCGCCGGTGGCCGCTGGGCCGGCGGCAGGTCGCGGGCGAGGGCCGCGAGCGGCCCCGACGCGTCACCCCGACGGACCGCGCGCCGGCGGCGGCGGCGGGGCTGCCGCGGCGGGCGCGCGCCGCCTCTCTGCGGTGGCCGCGACTTGCATGGCGGCCGGCGCGGCTGGCCCGAGCTGACGCCGCCTTGCCTCTCGCTGCGCTGCGCTTGACGCATCGCGGGCCGCGGAGGGGCGGAAACGAGCACACGTGCAATTGGGCGCGAAGCAGTGTAACGCACTTTCGGGCCGCCGCAGAAATGTTTGCTCCACGTGTCCTTGCAGAGAGGACATCGGCGGATACTTCGGTTCCTCTGGAAGGATATGGATCGGATTTTCCAGTGGGGGTACTTTCTCATAGAATAAAGAAACGATTAAGAAATGTAAGTGATTAACCGAATGAAATGAGAAATAATGCTGACTAATGAAAATCATGCTTATACATTCTGTGAATAACGATGTTAAGGTTGTAATGTACTGGCAGGGTGCTGCCAAAATATGCGTTGTTAAGTTGCAAAAATAATCTTAAAGGTTTATGACCTCCTGTGGGGTCAGTAGTATACGCAGATGAACAGATCAGCCTGTAAAGTTTGGAAAATATAAAGCTCACGTCAAATCTGGTGATTTTCCTGGATCCTCGAGCACACAGCAACACGTATTGCGTGGGAAGAGCACAAGAAAAAGGGGTGATGTTACAGGATTGAGAAGGGACTATCAACGGCTGTGTGACTGGAGCAAGTGCCGGCTGAGTGAACCGGGCGCCCAGAGAGTGGAGATGTGCGGCGTCGAAATGAGAACGCACAATATCTTGCGCCACTAGTGGACGGCACTCCGTTCATCACCGCGAGACGCAGAAAATAAACGAATTATTGGGCAGGGATTGAAGTAAACGATAGCTGTGGTAAATACTTGATGGGCAGTGAGCAAAAAGAAGCCGAGGGATTGAGTGGAAGTGGCGCGAGATGTGCAAGGGATGACGAGAGCACTCGCACTGGGGCGTGCCGGGAAAACAAGTAAGAAGTGAGCCTGCCACGTCGGGCCGATCGGAGAGAAACGGGCGAGCCGAGTGAACGCCGGGTTATCCAACGTGCGTGCCTGACTCGTTTGCCGCCCACCGTCGCTTTGACCTAAAGCGTCACCACCCGATAAGCTGTAAGCCTGAAATACTCGAGGGTGGGAAGGGCGGCACGGGCCCCGCGTCGTTGCGCTCTTGGTGGGAGGCGCGGGGTGGGCAGTCCTTCGGATGGAGGCCGTCGTTCGAAAGCACGGGAAGAGGCGACGGCCCTGGGTAGGACCTGCCACTGCACAGGAGCTCTGAGCGGAGCAGACGGCAAGTCTACCGAATAGGCAGCGTACAGGACGAGAGAAATTCGCCTGGATGTCTTGACGACAAGCACGAGAGCATTGGTCGCTTCCCTGGATGGAGTGAGTTTGTAAATCAGAGTTGGCTCCGCATCTTTTCTTGTATCTGCAGTAGCGAACAGTGAGCAGCAGCATTGGCAAGTATTATAAAACTAGAACTATCTAGGTACCATATGAGATTTCAACGCTGAAATACCCGTTGCGAGTGCTGTATAACAACAAAAAATCCACCCAATTAAAATTGCATTTAATAACGTACAATATGAAAACATGGACTATGTAGCATTTGAAACTGAGCGAGCTAGGTAGTGCGGTATTTTCACGGCCTTTTTTATATTAAAAAAAATTTACTATGCAGAAAGGTCCATTTCAATAACATTTCATCTGAAATTTGATTGAAAACGAAAATACGTGACTCAAGCCAATCAACGAGCTAGCGGCTCGGTGTAGTTCAAGCGATCCTGACGCCGCAGCGGCGCAAGTAGCTTAGTTATACTCAGTTTGTTTTTCACATTAATCAATCAGTTGTCTCCCAGTATTCTTTTTTTCTATTAATTTTCCAATTTAGTAGAGAGAAAACTTAGGGGACACCCAACAATACGGGAAAGAAAATTCTTTGTTGCGCCCAGGCGCGGCAGTATGCGCGGCGCGGAGCGGCGTGCGCTTGTGGGGCGACAGAGAGAGACTGCGGGGGCGGGCGGACGCCTCTGTGCGGCAGGACGCGGGGGTGTTCAACGCGATCGGCGTGGGAGGCAGCGCCGGCGGCGTGGCCGCCGAGCGGCGCGGCGCGGCGCGCGGGGGCTGTGGGCGCCGGGCTCGGGACCGGAGGCCCAACCGCGGGCCGCGCCAGGGCTGGCACGCCACCTCGCCGCTCGGCCAGCGCGCGCGGCCCGGGATGCATCTGTGTTCAAATGAAACGCTGCCCTGCATTTAATTTGTTATATGTTTATCGCGTTGTTCAACAGTCAACGATGTATGATATTACCTCTTCCTTTACTGAGCTTGTTGTTATTTCCGAGTGGTTTTTTTCTTTTGATACGTGCGTCTGTTTCTTTCTTTCTTTTTCATCCCCCTATCTGTATATCTCTTGTATCTATTGCCCTTCTTCATGCTAGCGCCGCCGCTAAAACGCTAGACCACCCGCGTCCCCCGACGGCGCCCCGTGCGCCCGCCGCAGTGCCCGCATTCCCCCCGCTGCCGCGGCGGGTTGCGACGGGAAGGCCGGCCCAAGCACGCGTCGAGGCCGGTGTCTAGGTTCCGCGTCGTTTCTTTTTTCTTCGGTTTTGTCACTACATGTTGGCGTGCGATGTCGTTCCTCGTACAACTATTCGTTGCTTATAATCCGTGTTCTTAGCCCTACCGCCGTTGGTCATACCTACGATAAGCTCCATGATCAAACAAGAAGTTTTCTCAAAGTGTTTTACTACGAACGGGAAAATTTCTCTTTCTTCGTTTTTTTCCTGGAAATTAGATGAAGAGAAAATATTTTCTCGGCAGTATTCCACAGCTTTTAGTAGCATGTTTGCACTGAATAGTGTATGATCTGAGGCTAAGGCATGTGCTTCCTTGTTTCTTCAATTGGCTGCCCTCTGTCCGGCACGCGGGTGCTGTGATGTTTGAGCTGCGGCGAGCGTGTTTTGCGTGCGAGCGCGGCCCTCCAATTTCTCAGTGTGCAGTGTGTGTATGTTTTGCGATTGCAGCTGGCGACGCTAAGCGAGTAGACTTGCCATCCCTTTCCCCATGCGCACACTCAGCCTCGCTGGACAGAGGTGCTTTGGGTGTCGTGTTGTCTGTTCTCTCTCTTTTTCCCCTTACTACTTCTCTTCTTTCTTCAGTCACCCGCTTCCTCCGCCCCACCCTGTCTGTCCTATTCCTGGCCTTCGGCCGAGCCCCGCCCGCTCACAGCGGCACTCGCCCCGCACACCGCCTTACTGCCCGCCGCCCGCCTCCGCTTCAGCGTCTCGCGCCGTAAGCGGCCCGGCCTTTGATTCCGGCCTGGCCGTCCCGCACGCCCCACCGCAACCGCCCCCGCCCCCCCCGCCCGCTCCCAGGCCCTCCCCCTTCCCTCGCCCGCCCCGCCCCGCCCCCCGCCCCACCGCCCCGCACGCGACGCCACCCGCCTCCCCCAGCGCAGGAAGGCTCGCACGCATCCGCGCGGGCCCTGCAGCTTGCCCGGTGCCTGGGCGCTCTCCTGCCGCTCCCCTCCACTCTTCTCCCCCTCCCAACCCGACCAGTCGGCCTCGCCACGCCTCGCCTCGCTTCGCTCGAGCCATGCCTTCGCCGTCTCAGTCTCCCCTCCGCCTCATCCCCATGCTCCGCTACTCCCGGCTCCTCCTGTGCACCCTCCCCACCGCCATCACCCCCTCCAGCTGCCGCTCGGCCCCCCGGCCTCTCGCGGGCCTGCCCCGTACGCTGAGCCCGCGCTCATCCGCCCGCCGTCTCCTTGCAGGCCGGTCGGGGTGTGGGGCAAGATCGTGGGCTCGCTGTGCGCCATTGCGGGTGTGCTGACCATCGCGCTGCCCGTGCCTGTCATCGTATCCAACTTCAACTACTTCTACCACCGGGAGACTGATCAGGAGGAGATGCAGTCGCAGAACTTCAACCATGTCACTTCGTGCCCGTACCTGCCCGGGACTCTGGGTAAGTCAGCAGGTGTCGGGAAGGGTGGGGGCAGTGTGTCGGTGCTCCGGCTGCGGAGCACGGGGTCCTGTGGCCGTGCGAGAGATGCAGTATGGTCCGCCGGCCGCAAGACTCGTTTGTTCGAAATGCAAAGAATCCTAGAAATGTACACCAATCACACTCACTTAGAGAACGATTTAATTCAGTCTAAGATACGTTATTCATGATTGGCTCAGTGCTTCACCGCTGAAAAAATTGTTTCTTTTGATTCAAGTGTAGTATGTTTGAAAATTCATTAAAAATAATTAGTGAAATTAGTGGTAGTGTTGTGTTATAGTTGTACATTTATTTAAATATAAAACGCAATCATGAGCGAAATTCAAGCGACTTTTGTCCGAGAAATTTGTTACTTTTGTTGGTTTGTGTATGTAATTCGTTTTAGTTATCCATACACACGCTCTGTCAAGGATAAAACAGGTTTGTCGCAGACCAGTCTTTCTGATTGCGAATCTATGTGTTATTGTGATGACATGAAGGTTGAGCCTTGCTTGCAAAATTATGTAAACATATTTTTATGTTAATGTAAGAACCTACGTATTGCATTCATGAGAGCAAAATAAGCAATACCATCCCCAAACTTATATGTTGATATGATTTATAGCATGAAAATATTTCTACAAAATTGCGTGCTGAACATTACATAGGTTACTACATGGGTCTACACCACGTTTCGCTCGCTGGACTTCTGGATATTTTTCGAGAGCGCGATATGTGTATTACGAGTACATTTCTTAGCAAATAGTAATATCATCGACATGATTCACACTTGATTTAAAGTTTTTAAAGAATGTGACGCATTACAGAAAATAACTTTAAAAGTTTTAACTTGCAATTACTTCATCTCCTGCGCCTTCAGATCTTTCTATTGCTTACGTTTCAAAATTTCTTTCCATTCTTGAGTACTGCTTTTCTTGAGTTGCCCAGCATAGATATCTAAAAATTACTTCAAGACTCTTTCTGTTCAGTGATTCTGAATTATTTAATAATTAGATATAACAAATAACACTGTACATTCTAAGAAATAATATAATACGAATTCACAGTATCATGAAAAGTGCTCCTACTACATAAGAAAGGGCGTCCTTGCAGTTGCATAAAGAAGTCTATTAATTATCAAAAATACAGGCTAATGAAAACATGCATTATTTTACGTCATGATTATTTTTTACCACTCGCTATTGTTTCTATATTACGAACGTTTATCTTCTCACCATGAACGGTGAAAAAATAAACGTATTTTCACAGTGACTTGATTAAGATTGCCGCGAATCTACATTTTAATGCTTTTCTGCCAGTGACTATCGCATAATAAACTTTACATAATAATTACTGGTTTTGCCATTAATTACTTTAAAGGACGTACATATTTTGTTTTTGTTCACAATGATACTTATACTGCGCGTACGTTTTTAGGTCCTATTCAGGAATCTTCTTTGGAACACATGTAAGTGCCTACAGCTCGTTTTGGTAATTTCTCATTCAATCAATGCAAATGAAAGCATGTGACAGAAATCCACGAGTTATCAAGAGTAGACTCCTTTATAATCATAAAAATCTTTCTTTCTCCTAAATTCCTGTAAAATTCTTCAGATTTGATTCTTTTCGAGTGTGTACGCAATATTTGCAAATTATATTTTACATACGTACACATTCGAAAGTGATGAATATTAGGCCCTGTATTTCTTACTTCTCTATATCTGTCTAATTATAAAAAATGCAACTGCCCTAGGCTCACTATCATGTGAGATTTCTCGTTAATTTCATCATCGAACATGTCACAAATTAGGTTCTATTTGTGACTTTCCCGTTTCTCGTCTGCTTCTATATGTGCTTCTGAAGGTGTCAGTGGGCAACCCATTCCCTGTTCACTTGTTGTAGTGTAGAATTATGTTGCGCTGTGTTGTTTTGCATCACAACTTGTAAATTAACCGTCCATCTTTGAACGTCCATTACTTGTATTACGTATGTTCCATGTGCGTTGTTGTTGTTGAACGCTTTTTAAATGTGATCTATATTATTTCTGACAATATAATGAAAATATAACACCAGGACATGCTACTAAGCGTCCAAATTGAAACTTGCATGGTTGTCATTAATAAAAAAAATATCCAATTTCAGAAGATTCAGCTAGCGATTCTTGTATGTTATATCGCATGTGTTCTGTGTGTGTTCAGTGTGTTGTTGTTACTCATGAATATGTATTATAGCCAAAGATATATGTGGTGTATCAATCGTAATAGGGCGTGCTTATGCACGGAAATCAGCTAGAAGACAACAATGAATTAATTACTTGGATTTTGAAAACTATATCTATTTATTTGCTCATTTGCGGGCATAAGATCTACGGTAACGTTAATGGAAATTCAGTAAATTGTGACAAAATTTCACACTAGTCTCTACAAATAGATCTTTCGTTTCACTTATTATAATGCGTTTCACGTTCGATATAACATTACGAGCACACTAAAAATGCTAGAAAAGACCATGTTAGGAGGATTTTTTTTTGTTTTATGATCATTCAATGAGGGCAAAGGACATCGGGTGCAGCACATCCTGTTAAAAATTTGTCTAACATTTCTCAAAAGACATACATTTGACAATACTCATCATTGCGCTTATTCAGAAATACTTTTTGACAATAAACTGCGTACAAATACCGGCGTTTTACTACTTCATGTAGGAGAGTCATACATTCTTTGACGAATTCGGAAAAAATAACACGCATAACTTACATAATCCTAGTCAAGTGGATCTTGCTCGCAAATAATATTAACAAAAATCCTCATGCTAAATGGTGCTACAGTTGACGAAAGTGATGTACTGTCATAGGAATTCAGATAACTTGAAAATTCGTGAATAATGCAATGCACGGCTGCGTACAAAACTTACGTGCACATTTTCAAGTGATTTGTGATCATACATGAACAGTTTGCCGGTGTCTTTTCCGATTTTTTTTCCATAAAAGAATAAGACAACGAACAAACAGTTCACTGTATCAATGCGATATTTTTAATATTGTGAAGCCGTTGTATATCAGATGTTAGCTCTTCACTGTTTCACTGAAGCTTAATAAAAATGGTCACAACAATCAATAAATTACCTCTCTGAAACCTGACGTGCTAATCTCAGATCCAAACCCATTCTTCACATTTTTTGTATTTTCAAGTTGAATTACGTCAAATAAATGTGACATTGGTCATTACATCAATTTTGAAATGTATCTTCCTGGCCAAGTAACAAGCCTCACTGCCAAAATGTCAAGAGTGTAAATGTAAAGTGGTGGCTTGTTTACGATTTGTAACAAATGATATCTTATGCGACAGGCAACATTTCGTATTGTTAGTCGTTTCACTGAATTATACGGTAGTAAGAGCGACATTCTACGAGAGAAAGAAGAAAAAAAGATATGAATGATGAAGAGTATTCCGGTAACAAAGTCGGTGATGAGAGAGAATAGGTGCTTCACCTAATTTTCGAATATCAGGCACAACATGAGATAATAGTAAATTATACTTCTACTTAGTATATTAATTCTCTCCCATACGTCACATGTTTTAGTGTTTATAAAACAATATACTTATTATTTTTCACTTAATGCTTGTTGCAATAAGAAAAAATTAGTTGAAGGAATATTCAAAAGTATGTTGTTTTTCGCTACTTCTTCTCACATAATAAAATAAAATCACTATGGTTTCCTAAATTTAATTAAATTTTGCACCTCTCCAATAAGGGAGCGGCATCGGCTTTTATTCTCTCCCCTTAAATTTTAATACTATAGCTTGTTTTCAAGTGGTGTATAATTTTGAGCCAATACGATATATGAAAGTAAATGATTCATATGATTTAATCAGTTTATTCCCTGTTAACACAGTTTTGAAAAAAAATAGCTTAGGCAATGAAAAGACAACATGCAAACTCAGAGAATAAATCATGATAACTGCTCTAACAATAACTAAAAACTGATTGAATGAACAACAGTTTTTTGAAAATTCATTTGTGGAGTGAAATATCAGTTCATGTAGAGCACTGAATAAGATTATTCTTCTCATTCTTTTAAAATTGTGTAATAAAGTTAATCACAACCATCAGTAATGTTAATTATTTATATACCAAATGTGATAAGAAGATGGTTATCAAAAGCCCATTATATTAATACACAATTTTATTATAACAGAATTTGTAAAAGAATTATGCAAGTTTACACACGAAACGCATTTTTTCAAATATTCATATTCAAATGCGTGTCATCAACGACCACCTGCTAGTTGATCCCATCGGAACTCGCAAGCTCTCTTTTTTATTAAAACTCGTCAGTCAGCCCCGAAGCTTTTAACGCGGGAGTTGCAGCCATTTAATTTCACATCACAAAGTATCGCAGAAGAGCCCCTGGGAGCGGCTAGTAAAGCTTGGCGCTTACATCGTGAACACCCTCTAGAAGCCGGGAGCCGGAGAGAGTGGATGGGTGCGAGAGAGTAGCAACGGGGGTACGGGCAAGCCTTATCGAACGGTGAGGCGCCGCGCGGAGCGGTTCGTCCGCAGCGCTGCGCCGGGCGCCG
>BOPP01000002.1:23442482-23463781 GCA_017312745.1 Gryllus bimaculatus
CGCGAGGCCGCTTTCTCGCCGCCGCGCCGCCGCCGCCGCCCCGCCGCCGCGCGCGCACCCCGCCGCCGCCTCCCGCTGCCCCGCCGCGCCGCCGCCGCCGCTCACTGTGCCGTTGTGTGACCGAACTGGTTGGACAAAAATGCTGAGGTGTTAAACCGAGGTCTAGTGGTGGAGTCGAAACTGTAACCAGATTAGATGTAGGCATATTGCATTATGACAATAATTTCATTATTTCCTTTTTACAGCAATTAAACCATTGCAATTTGACATACAATTAATAAAAATAGAAATTATACATCTTTGTTTAATTTATAAACTGAGTAGTACGAAAGCATTTCGGAAGAGGGATTAATCCCCACTCCACCATTTGGATGGAGTGCGTAGAAAAAGGTTGGTCAACTTCTTCCATTAATTTAAATCCTCTATATCTAAAATTGCCTAATATTAATCACGTTCTCATTATTTTTATTTCATCAAGATAAAAATGCTTACAACCTACTTTTGTTTATTCTTAGTAAACTAAACAGAACGATAGATTTGTTGAAACATTATCACAGATTCCTTGACTTTTGTTTTTATAATGGCAAAGAGCCAATGTTTGATTTATAAATTTTAGGTACCGAAACGCGGCCCGAAATTATTATTAATTTAATAGAAATACTTTAATGTTTATATAAAATTTAATAATTATTTCCGAGTACACGAAATACCATTCGTTCGCGTTCCACCAGAAATCAAAGCCCTGCTCAAGACAATGATGGTAGTAGAATCGGCCTGGACATACGAGACAGTAAGCTGAAAGGCCTAGCTGCGTCAAAGGGTCGACGTGTTTGAAACCCGACTCGGCATGGTATTGGTTGTGTTCATATGTAATAACATATTCTCCTACAGTTTCCCCTACAGTCAAAGCAAACACAGTGTCCTAATATGACCAAGTTGTTAATAAACGACCTTTTAAAAAAATGAGAAAAATATGTTCTTTGAAAGCAATAGAAATTGCCTCTTGTGAAAAAAACAATATTCAAAATGACAACTGTTCTTAATTTTTGTATCATTAAAATATTCTGAGAAACACCATAAGTCTCTTTAATTTGTACATTCTTCATATGCGTAGTTACAAAAATTGTCCAATTTGTTCAAAAAATTGAAATCGAAATTTTGACAGCGATACATATGTTGGAGTACCTGGATTACCTAAAACCATTTTTGTATTCAAACGTTTCAGTCCATCTGCGAATTAGCGTTAGCGCCAAACCATACATAGGATTTTACCAAAATGGAATTCTTCACTCAATCATCTGGCCGAAATGCAGGTTCTGCAAATTTGAATCATTAAATTTTCAAGACACTTTACGCACTGTCCCAGTTCATTTTCAATATTTCTCAAAAAATGATTTCCGATTTTTCTTCATAATATTCGCACATTGAGCAGACACAATATTTTATAGATTCTTTTTTCATTAAAACCTCAGAAATTTAGAAAAATGCACAGCCGTTATCTAAAATTTCCGAATGTGTTGCATAGGGAAGCAAGAAAATGTAAATATCGAAATACTTGAGCATTATACATTCCGACTTTCTATTAATATTACAAGAAAAAATGAATATAATGTTCTTTTATGCACCAATTTTGTCACGTTACATTTTGTAGATCTATAATCATTGTATATGCAGGTTACATTCTTTTGAAGTATCTGTAGACGTGTTTTCATTGAGATGACGTTACATTTAAAAGGCATAGTTTTAACATACCTACTTCTGAAAAAGGGAATCATTGATTAACCCTCAAATATTCTTACGAACCCTCCGCTACATATTTTATAAAGACATGAATTTAAATATGAAACAAATGACTTATTTTCGATTAATCTACGACCTATCTAATTCGAAAGAGAACTGTCTTCTGTGACTGATGTCATCGGAATAAAACAATGAATGTTTATCTTATTCCGGCTGTTTCGGAACACGCATTATCAGCATTTTTGAAAGTAGAGCTAATTATTAAACAGAATAAAACTATTTGCTGGAACTTAAAAAGTTGAAAATAGAATGATCCAAAAATATCGAAATATTAATATTTGGAATCAAAGCCATACTTAACTGAGCTGCTTCGCTTATTTAGAGAATCTTAAAAAAGCGTTTTCAGAATTGTTCCAAATTGTAAATTTTTCACAAATGTACAGTTCACATTAGTTTACTAACTTTACCTATTATTACTTCAGTGCTTTGTACATAACCAGATAAAATGTAATTCATACTTGTTCTACATAAATATGTTAGCTTTACATTCTGAGAAGAAAACTTGGAATTGAAATGTTTAACTTATTTTTGATTTCAATATTATTCTGGCTTTCCCAATTTACAGTACATTAACTTGAATTGTTTCCTTAGTTTTCATTTTCTGAGTTAATTAGAAGTAAAATGAAAACAAAACAGAAACAACGCCACTTAGATAATAAATACTGGTCATTCGTTTCGCCATGAATAATTGGCGCCGACATGTGTACAAATATATGCACAGGGAACCCCATCTACTCATTCAGAGAGAGAGAGATAAGAAGTTTCGACTACTTTTTTCTGCAGATGCAAGCAAATCCCGGTGATCGTCGGGTTAATATTGTCAACATGAACTTTCAACACATACTTATGCAGAAAATTTTAGTGTATTATTTCCACTTTCACAATATTGAAAACTGTCAATACAAATGCGGAAGAAATTCCACATCATGTAAAGAATGAATCTAAAAAGCAATGAAAAGTTAAACTTTAATATTTTTCTTGAAAGGCATATAAAAAAACATCTGTTACTATGCTTCTTCGTTTACTAAGTCAGCTAGGAGGAAAATGCAACGTCCTAATTTCTTTCCATAACCTTACCTAAAATTTGTTTAAATCAGTTTTGAAGGTGGGGGTTCACGACATCATAATTGAGATTCCAGCTAATTAAATTTGAACATTCGGTAATTATTGTCACATAACATTTAATCCCAAAAATCCATCCTAATCATGACATTATCACGCTGCTTCATTTTTGTTCTGCAAATGCGAGAAACCAACTTTTCTGAAGTCAATTGCTTCATTTTACCGCAAAACAAGTAGGTTAGTGCTATACGTACAACGTACAACCTCGACGATGGGGGGAGAGTTAGGCAAAGGTTGCGATGATAGGATATTTGTCGGGTCGAAAACAACCGCCGAGGGAGCCCCCCCGCGCACCCATCAAGCGAGTTATGGAGGCAGGCGGGCTAAGAGGAGAACCTCCACATGTGCCTTACTGGGCAGTTGTGAGGCGAATGTTTGCCGCTTCGCTCTCGCCGCCATGCACCGGCAAACTGCCTGCTTCTCCGCTCCTTCGCCCGCGTCCGACCTAACAGACGCTCGCGCGCCAACAGACGCGAGCAGTACACGCTTAGCGCCTGCCTCGTTTCTCTCGCCCCACGGCCACTCTGAATGTCCGTATGCACCCCGCCTCGTAGAAGCCGCTTTCATAGTAAGAGGCATTTTAAAAGAATTATAGCGCGGAAATCACATACAGAAACAAAAGCATCTCCTGTAAGAGTAAATTTAAAAGTAATCTCCATAGCTATTTACTGCCACTGCTTCGAACTAAATTTAGCTATTACATAGATTACGTGCCACTGACCGTTTTATCCACTTCCATAGTTTGCTCGCGCATATCCCTTGTATGTAGAAACGTCTGGCACTACAAATTACAGAGTCACACGTTGCCCTTTATGCTTTATTTTCGTTTCATTCCCGATTCCGCATTGACTACATATTCTGTTCCAGCGTGTCATCTTCTTTCTCCCCCATAACTAGTGACTTTTCCTCGCGCGTCGTCCTTTGAGAAAATCTGCGATTCTTCGCGCTCGCATGAACTCCCGGGAAGTCCCTCGCCCCCGCAGCCCGCCGCCACCACAGTCCCCACCGTCCCCACCGTCCCCGCCGTCCCCGTCGTCCCCCCGCCCGTCGCCCCCGCCGCCCCCGCTGCTGCCCTGCCCCTGTCCTGCCCGCCGCCCACTGCCACCTTCGCTCGACCGCGAACGCTCGCGCTCCTTTTTTTCCGTCGACCCCTTTGAGCGATTCGCTCGCTCTCCACTCGCCGTGAAGCTGCCCCTTTCCCTAGTCTGCAGAATTCAGCTTTGCAGCGCTGTCAGTGTCCGAAGCTGTGACTCGTCTACAACTTCTTACTCTCCACCCTTTGCAGTTGACTATCAATATAGACTCATGGAGCAATTTCTTCCGTGTTTACCAAGAGAGTGTTGTTGTTTATGTGTGCTCTGGCATCTCAGTTACAGCACCTGTGCATACATCATGAAGAGAAGATTGCTTACGTGACATTATGGATCGCATACTTTCTCTTGAGGCATCGTTCAGTGTTTGAAGTGCTTTTGATTGTGAACTTCCTTAATTATTAATGAAACGGTTGATTGTGGACTGAAAGCAGTGCTGAATATTGAATCCGCGTTCCTTGTTGCTTGCGTGCGAAGCAGAAATGATACTAATGACAGACCGATCGTGCACGGATTACGCGGGAATGTTGAGTACTTTTCAACTCACCTTTGTTACGAGGTTTAAGGTTTATGTCTGAAATTATCAAAACTCTTCATCTTATCAGTTCTCCTGGGGCTTTACCTGTTCAACTTATCAAAGAAAACACTCTACGTGCGAAGTTAGTTTTTTCTTTGCATTTTAAGTTCATTCTTACTTGTAGTTCATTGCCCGTAATGGGAGTGGGACTCACTTTGAAAAAACGAGGTCAGAAGGAAAGCTAGTTAGGTCTTCCTTGGAAGGGAAGTCTGGTGGGAACTGGGGGCCAATCAGGGGTTCGTTTTAAGCGGGCTTGGGGGAAGGAAAAATGCAAAGGGCAAAAAAAAAACAATCCCCCTTCTCCTTTTTTTTTCCTTGTGGGACCGCCGCCGCTGCACTGTGCCGTGTGTGACCGAACTGGTTGGACAAAAATGCTGAGGTGTTAAACCGAGGTCGTAGTGGGTGGAGTCGAAACTGTAACCAGATTAGATGTAGCATTTGCATTATGGACAATATTTCATTATTTCCTTTTTACAGCAATTAACCATTGCACATTTGACATACAATTATATAAAATTGAGAATTATACATCTTTGTTTAATTTTTAACTGAGTAGTGACGAAAGCATTTCGGAAGAGGGGTTAACTCCCCGGACTCCACCATTTGGATGGAGTTTCGTAGAAAAAGGTTGGTCAACGTTCTTCCATTATTTAAATCTCTCTTATATCTATTGCCTAATATTAATCCGTCTCAGTTATTTTTATTTCATCAAGATAAAAATGCTTACGAACTACTTTTGTTTATTCTTAGTAAACTAAACAGTCAACGATAGATTTTGTTGAACATTATCACAGATTCCTTGCAGTTTTGTTAGTTATAATGAGCAAAGGCCAATGTTTGATTTATAAAATTTTAGGTACCGAAACGCGCCCGAAATTAATTATTAATTTAATAGAAATATTTATATGTTTATAATAAAATTTAATAATTATTTCCGAGGTACAGAATAGCCATTCGTCGCGTTCCACCAGAAATCAAGCCCTGGTCAAGACAATGATGAGTAGAATCGGCCTGGATATACGAGGACAGTAAAGCTGAAAGGCCATAGCTGCGTCAAAGGGTCGCGTGTTTGAAACCCGACTCGGGCATGGATATTTGTTTGTGTTCATATTGTAGATACATATTCTTCCTACAGTTTCCCCTACAGTCAAAGCAAACACAGTGGTCCTAATATGACCAAGTTGTTAATAAACGACCTTTAAAAAAATGAGAAGAAATATGTTCTTTGAAAGGCAATAGAATATTGCCTCTGGTGAAAAAAAATATCAAATGACAACTGTTCTTAATTTTTGTATCATTAATATTCTGAGAAACACAAATGTCTCTTTAATTTGTACATTTTCATATGCGTAGTGTACAAAAAGTTGTCCAATTGTTCAAAAAATTGAAATCGAAATTTTGACAGCAGTACATGATGTTGGGTACCTGATACCTAAAACCATTTTTGTTTCAAAACGTTCATCCATCTGCGAATTAGCGTTAGCGCCGAAACCATACATAGGATTTTACCAAAATGGATCTTCCTCAATCAATCTGGCCGAAATGCAGGTTCTGCAAATTTGAATCATTAAATTTTCAAGACACTTTACGGACTGTCCCCAGTTCATTTTCAATTTTTCTCAAAAATGAGTTCCGATTTTTCTTCAAATATTTCGCACATTGAGCAGACAAATATTTTATAGATTCTTTTTTCATTAAAACCTCAGAAATTTAGAAAAATGCAACAGCCGGTATCTAAAATTTCCGAAATCGTGTTGCATAGGGAAGCAAGAAGAATGTAAATCATCGAAGTACTTGAGCATTATACATTCCGACTTCTATTTAATATACAAGAAAAAATAATATAATGTTCTTTTATGCACATTTGTCAACGTTACATTTTGTAGGATCTAATAATCATTGTATTATGCAGGTTACATTTCTGTCTTGAATATCATTGTAGAACGTGTTTTTCATTGAGATGAGGTACATTTAAAAAGGCATAGTTTCTAACATACCTACTTTCTGAAAAAGGGGAATCTATTGAGTTAACCCTCAAATATTCTTAACGAACCCTCCGCTACGTATTTTATAAAAACATGAATTTAAATAATGAAACAATGACTTATTTCGATTATTACGACCTATCTAATTCGAAAGAGAACGTTGTCTTCTGTGACCTGATGTCATCGAATAAAACAATGAATGTTTAGCTTATTCCCGGCTGTTTCGAACACGCATTTCAGCATGTTATGAAAGTAGAAGCTAATTATTTAAAACAGAATAAAACGTATTTGCTGGGAACTATAAAAAAGTTGAAAATAGAATGATCAAAAATATCGGAAATATTAGATATTTGAATCAAAAGCATAACTTTAACTGTAAGTGAAAAGTAAAATAATATATAAACAAAGTGCTTGTTTTCTCCTTTCGCACGGATAACTGCAATGTATATTCTTACCTGACGTCAGGATCTTACTATTGACAGTACTACCAGAAGGATTATCTTTTCACATCTCTCCCTATTGTATTTTGAGCAGCAATTTTTTGTGCAGCAATTGTTCTATCAATCATAGCTTTTTGAAATCGAGTTTTGTCTCGCTAGTTTGAGCAAATACAGCACTGTGCGCCGCCGCCGCCGCCTGCCGCCTCGCCCCGGCCGCCGTCGTGCCGAGCGCCCTGGCTTCGTGCGCGGCTCACGTGAAGCCCTTGCGTTGGCGTCCGGTTGTCAGTCATTGAGTAGGTTGGCGACAGCCCTCACTCCTTTTGTTTTCCTGCTATTTTCAACTCCCTGTAGCCTCAGTACCGTATGTTCCTTGCGATCTGTTTTGCCCCAAATTTGCTTCTTACCGTCTTCTGCTGTCGCTTCTGCCGTATTTGTTAGCATATAATTATGCTACAGAAAAAGGTGTTACACACTAGTTATACAATTTCATTTTGTTATTAGGGGTGCATTACTAAAGTCAGAGTATGAATTGTGAGAGCCAACGCGCAAGTTCATGTAGATTCTGTAAGTGCGCATTACATGTAGCTGGCATTAACTGTTTAGGGGAGCGATCGATAGAAAATCGATTATTATGGAGAAGATGGTTTTACGTACAGCACGAATACAATGCTTAGAGACTTTGTTTCCGCGCCTACTTTCATTCACGGTCGATTCTGAGGACAAATGTGATATTCACTACACTATTTCACTGTCTTTACACAAATAACTGTTACGCCTTCCCATGAAATTACCTCTAGGAAAATATACAACAAAATAACCAGAAAATAGTGCAATTTATGGTAATCGTTATTGCGTTATTTCAGCCAACATTTGTTAATTTGTAACGAAGACTTGCCTATATAATAAATATCATTAACTTTATTATGATGTTGATATATTTTACGTCAATAACGGTCAAATATGAATGTGATGTTTGGTGAAAGGCAGAAAGTTAAATTTGTTGTTCTAATGAAATGCAAGGAATACGACATTAAGAACACATGAATGTAAATGTAGGCACATGAAACATATTCTACGTTAAAGACACTTATTCATTCTTTTAGAATTACACATAAATCAATCTTGTTCAAAGTAAATGTGTTATTCATTTAAAAAATAGTGTGATATAAGGTACACCATTCTGTATATCTCTTTGTCGTCTTCCCCCTCATTTTAACTTCATTTCTTTATAGAAAAATGCTTTGAATGAAGTAATATTTTAACTCGATGTAGACGCAAATGTCTATGGCTCCAAAGAATGAATGGATAAGATAGCATGTAAACATGGCATGTTGTTCGGTAATAGCCGGTTACTTTAGGTTACTTTATTTGGTCAGCATAATCAGTGTATGAAAAAAATAATATATAACGTGACTGTGGCTGGTACATAAACATAGTATACATTGCCAATTAATGAAATAGAAATTACACAAACATTAGTCCAGGAATGTGATATAGAAGGGGTAAATGCAAACAAGTTTATCACCGTTTTGTCTTCCAGAGCAGCCTTATATTGGCAATTACAGCAGCCTTGGTTGTTTCAAAATTAAGTATTTCATAATAAGTTTTTTTTTATTTATGCAGATTTTGTACTTCCAATGAATAAAAATGCTTGTCTTTTTGGCCACTTCAAGCGCAAAATTTCAAAAACCATAATTGAATGCTTCCCACTAACTTCAAACACACAAAACATGGAGCATTTCCTTTCTAGTGGTTAGAAGGACGATAATGTATTTATTTACCTCCTTTTATATTTCAGAATTAAGCTTAAAACGTCTTTTTAATATAGGCATTGTAATTCAATACAAGGGGACATATTCTTGGAATTTTTTGGGAGGAATGTTTGGTCTCAAACAAGCTTAGAATATTGATCGGCCATTTATGTGGCGAATGCCAGACCACTATGTAACTTTGCTATTAATAAGAGGCTAGTATTGGAACAAAATCAGACTTTGGAAATAAATGCATAAAAATTGAACAAAGTAAAAATTGGTCATTAATACGCAAGGGATCTAATCCGAACGAAGTATGTTAAATTGCCCATTGAGTTTAACATAACGAATTTAGTACTGTATCCCAAGAAATGTGAGAAAACAAAGAAAATTTTGTTAATCTGTAGCCACTAATTTTGCTTTTACCCTCAGTGTGAATCAAATTATCAGAAAAATAGTTTTATTTTTGGAGATGTTTGGCAGACAGATATACTATAGGTTGATTGACACTAAACCAACCAACCCAAATTGAAAGTACCAACCATTGCCGAACGAGATTTTTTTAGTTAGAGATGGTCGTAGAGATGACAAAAGCACTCAATACTTAAAAATGAACGAATTCAAATGTGAGAAAAGAAAAATAATTCCCTTTCCTTTATTACAGAAGAAAATCAATGAATAACGACAATATTACTCACCAAACTGAAAAGCACATTTGAGATCACGGTTGTACTGATCTTAATCTTGATCTTACACTGATCATACTGAGACTTCTCAGAGAAATTCGTTGGATCGAGAAGGACATGTGACACAAAAAGCTAGGACTTATGGTTGCTACATGTCCGATGTATGAATCTGAGAGGCAAACAGCCCCTTGTACCAACCATCTCCGGTCTCCCCTACTTAATTATATATAAGATATGAAATAGGCAGAAGACTAACATCAATATGTAACAGTAAATCAAAATGAAAAATCTTAGCAAACATGGAGCGAAGCAACGAAGAAAACAGATCACCGCAGTTAACGTACTTTTCAAATTGCAATATTTCTGCCTTATTGTATTGAAATTGATTATTAGCTTATCGGTCAATTAATAACTTAAATCGATAAAAATGTTGTAGTCTAGTTACTTTTATCCTTGCCCTTCAAATTTAACCACTTGTTCCCCGTTTGGTTCTCAAGCATTTACGGAAGATACATTCTTCCGGAAAATCATTGGTATTGACAATAAGATGATTATAAGTTTCAAAAATTGGACACTCGCGAATCTGTCGGGATATCGAATACGTTTTGAAATTCTGCATGGCTTGCTATCAATAAAACGCGTGGTGAGATTGTAGAGATTTGGAAAGAAAAATGAAGAAAGGGAAAATGACGATTTAATAAATCGGAGGAAGTAAGAGAAAATGGAGAAGAAAGAAAGAGAAGGAGAAAATAAAAGATAGAATAAATAGCTATATTCAGCTGTATTCAAAATTAGTGATAAAATATTTACTGATTCACGGACTTATAAAACGGATTAGGTGGCCCAGGGCATCAACAGATGTCACTACAGTGTCTTTATCCGGGAGGTCCTAGGTTGGAGTCCCGTCGGGGGCAGGATTTTCGATACTTGCTACATAGCTAGGTCGAATTCAGTCGCTCCCAGGAGGAGAATTCTAGCGGTCGGCAGTTCTGATCGGTAGCTTTCCGTGGTTTCTTCGATCAATACCAGGCGAATTCCGGAGCAGTACCCGAACAAACGGGCCATGGGCCGCGCGCGCATTCCTTCCTCTTCCTTGTCTTACACTCACCCCTTACTTACACGCCCACTTAAATGCACTACACTACCACAAGTGCCGGGAGACCGGTCGGGAGCTTAGAGCTGGTTCCGGCTGGGGCGGTTCTCTGTTGTTGGGAGATATCTGGTTGGTGAAAGATACATTTTTTTTTCAAATTCTGATTGCATTTCAGCACTGGTCAATCAATATTTTTTCCCTTTGTAAGTCTTTGAGACCAAAAAAGTCAAAAATTAATGTTAGATTATTGCAATGTTAACAAGATGTTTTCAGCTTATTCAGTACGTATAAAATAATTGGGGCAATAAATTATTACTGTTCTACTCCTCACTACTAAAGAGCATAAGCTACACGTTCTGCGAGCTTAAAGTCCGTGGGAAGCCTTCAATTCTTATTTTTATGGTACTTAAATGTGGTACTTGAAGTTGCCAGTTTTGACACAGTGGTCACTGCCGGTGTCGTTATCCTACTGTCTACTATTTTGGAAAAATAACATTTCGTGTCATTTCTCTCATATTTTCAAAAGCACAAACACGTCTTTTTAAAAAGATACCAATCTTTTCATGGTATTTCTAGGAAGATGTTATGATATGGACGCATGTTGTGGCTGGCTCTTTGTAGGATCTTCCGCCACTCTTAGACGACAGGAGCGGGCAGCACATATGAGGCGGATACCGTCTTTCGTGTACTAGCACGATTTCGAGTAGTAGTAAAATCCTGATAAAACTTAAGTTTGAAATTACCGAGATTACTCTAATTGCTAAGGTGAGACTGTTCCTCAGCAACAAAGAATAATAATAAACTTGTTCACATTTATGTGCACAAATACAACATTGAAAAATGATTAATATTGATATCGATTTATTACTCTACACTGTAGCAAAAGTATTGTGATAATCTACTTCATTCAATTGCTAATCTACCTCAGAGCTTGTGCCAACCAGCCCACAAGTGAGGGGATGGTATGCACAAGTGAGATGTAGTTTCTATTGCTACATTCAAACTTTTCAAAACTAAAATGAAGTTGCATAAAAAACAATCTACCAATCGGTGCCAACCTGAATCGGATCCCCTAATATAGACTTCACTATTGCCTTCCATTACTGTTTCTCTAAGAAAATTTCAGAAGACTTGTAATAAATTTCATTGAAATTAATGCGAAAAATACATTATTAATAAAAGGATCAGTTACCCGATTCATTGATTTTTTTATCATCGAATATTGAGAATCACGATAAATTTCAAGGCATTTGATACTTCTGATAAAAGTGCAGTACGAAAAACACTTTTCCGTCGACTGTAAGCACCATTGCATAATCGGTGGCATGCAAACATTGCATTTACACATATCATCCCGAAACGTGAGGAAATCTAGCTTCTTTGTTCTTTCAGAGTAAGTAAAGAATACAAAATATCATTGCGGCAGATCACACGAATAGGTAAAAACATGTTTTTCACGAACAGAATACATTCTTACGTATAGGCAAATTGGTGATTTTAGTGAGAAAGAATTCTCAACACAAATACCACGTAAAGATCATTGAAGAGTTGTGAAAATAGGTTTGTTGGAACCCAATTTACACACTGATATTTTCGAACCACGTATCAACACGAATGATATAAATACGCAATCTCTCATATCTACACATCTGTGCTTATTAAGTTTTAAATAGTATATTCATTCAGTCGTCACATTACATGTTCAGCTAGCCAAGAACTACATTCATGATATTTAATTACCGAACAACATTCAGAGCCACTAATTAAATGTAGTTGTAATACTCTCTTTTAAAAGTGAAAGAACTAGAATCAACTCATCCAAACTGTAAATATATTTGTTTTTTGTTATGTGTTATAATGCAATATTTAGTTATTACATATATTTGTGTAATTAATTAAAGTAATGTAATTACAAAATTAGAATTTAGAAATATATCAAAAATATTGTTTTTAATTTTTCAGAATCAACAATTTAACTTTCCCTCAAATTGCATTACGAAAGGATAACCCTTGTATCGAAATCATGTTTTTTATTTTAGTTCTATATTAGTAGCATACTCAGTGTATATCGCCAGGTAGTCAGGACAAGCCAGTATCAACTTTAGAACGTAAGATTGAGGGAAGCGAGTGCAAAGTGACTAAACGTTTGTCCTGCTCTCACAGGCCAGCACATGAAGAAGAGCTCGCTGTCCGAGAGCTCGTCGGACGTCATGGAACTGGAGGAGGGGCTGCTGCTAGCACCAGCCACCAAGAAACAGCATAACTGCAACCCGCGCTCCAACCACAACATCAATGCCATGTCCATCGAGACGGACGTCTGACTACTGGGTGAGTACCCACTGCATCGAATCGGTGAGTTCTCTGCGCTTCGCCTGCCTCGTAAATCCTAGGAATCCTTTAATATTCAATTTTCCTTTTTCCTCGAAGTCAAGCTTAACGATTGAGGAGAGACACCTTGCTAAATAAAAAACAATTGGACCTTAGATGAAATGTTGATATTATTATACCATTGGAGTTGTCTTTTTAAAACTCGATTACGTCTTTATTTAATTTTCAATGGTATTACTAAAATATTCAAAATATATTATGACTTGTACGCATGAAATTTAGAGGAAATTTAATGAACTGCAAAAATGCTCACAGCAATGTATTCTCCGGTACGCTCTACTTCCCATCCTCATTAAACTTATTGCATATGTTTAGTTGAATTTAAATAAGACAGCGTCGTGACGAAATACTACTTGACAAAACTGAAGTTCAGTATTATTTCCAGCTCAAAATCTGTGATTAAGAATACGACAATTTTACTCTTTTTTTCAAAGCAATTTTAGAAAGCTTCAAATTTAATATATACAATTATGTTTTTTATTAGTTTTAATTGGTTTTTGAATTAGGATATCCGGCCTATAGTTTTAAATTAACTCGTAACTATATCTAAATTTGATACGCACCGCAGGTGCAACAGTTGGTACTGTAGAAAACAAGTAGTGATACTTCTTTGCTGTAATATGCAGTTTTTTATCCTTATTTGTAATTATTGCATGAGCTACGGTAGTAAAGCACGAGTACGTTTTAGCTACTGTTCATAACATGGTAAAAACGCAACGCGTAATATTGCCGTAAACGAAAACTTTTCCTTATATTGTCCACACGTGCTTTCCAGTCTAAAACCATGGCATGATAACGGGAGGCACGAGCAAGCTTCAACTAATCGATAGGCACTGCAGAGGAAACACTCGTGCGTCGCAAAGCATTTTGTGTACCACACTATGGTTTCCCGTAACGATTAAATGGATTTCTCTTCCGTGTAGTCTCTTACGCGTATCTCATCGCCAAAATATCGAACGTGAAAGTCCTGTAACTAAGCCAATACTGTAAGGTTTGTTTTTGCTTACTATAATTTACAGCAAATACTACGTAAAAGGAACTATAGATTGCCAGGTATTTCCTGATGAAGCACAGGGCACGAAACGTTCTTCTTCAGGATAATCGTGTTGTCACCTACTTCTCATCCAGGAAAACGTCAGCATTTTATTATTTGCAGCAAATTCTCCTATAGAGTAACAAAGCAATAGTTTTACCAATAAATTAGAAATATCAAGAAAGAGGAAGTAAGAAATATACGTATAGAGAAATTGGCGATTCTGATTGTTGGCGCCTCCGTTGTAATCCATAAGTATAGGAATTGAGATTTTTGTGAACGCATTTTGCAATTTTGCACTTTCTGAATTGTCAACTAGAAAAATTATTCAAACAAATATCATGCATTAACAAATAAAACTTCTACAATTTATAAATTGGCGAAAAAGATTAAAAAGTAATATACGTTTACAATCGACCAACAGTATTGTGTGTAAATAACATTAAATCGTTTATGGCTCAATTGTAAGTCCGTACTACATTAAAACGGAAAATTATATGTGGACTGTATTTTTTCTACATTCCTTGTATAAAACTGAATGGTGTCCTCTGATATGTTTTATTATAGATTCAGATAAATGAAATTTAGTTATTAATATTTAAAATCATTTACACATTGCATGCAGATCCGTTTCATAAGAAATTCACTTAGATCGTAACCAAAGTTGTTGGTCAGCTGGAAGTAGTGTAACTTCATTAAGTTCTATAATTAAAGTTGGAATATTCATCGGTTCATGGGTCGTTTGGGGATTTGCAAACTGAAACTCATTAAGTTCAAAGATTAATTAATGGTCTACCACACTGCAAATGAATACAATGTAGCTTCGACACAACTGAGGCATAAACTATATATACGAAAATTTGTTCAAGGGCGTTATGTGACTCTATTTATAAGAATTTTGAATACTATGTTTTATTCCGAGTTGCATTCTAAGTCAGATTGTGTACTAATTAGACAGATTGTAGTAAGAAGTGATCATCATATCCATCATAAAATCATGACGTATATTCCTACAATGTCTGCGTGTACATAGTTCAGAACCGCTGCAATTAATTTTTGTTTTATAATGTATGAGAAGAAAGGAACGTGTGTGACGTAATATTGAACATTAAGTAAGGAAATACGAGCAACGTATCAAATTATAGAGGAATGAGCCTGCTGAGTGCCGTTTATAAAATATACAGTAACGTCCTTCATGATAGTCTACGAGTTGTTTATGACAGACTGAAGAGCTAGTGGAATTTAGACAAGGTCGATCTTATATCGACGTTTCGTATGACGATAAATAATAAAAATCGTGAGATCAACCTGAAAACATATTTGGCCTTCGTGTATTACGAATAAGCTTTTAATCGTGTTAAACGGTCTTTGCTGTGGTACACGATAATAAATATAAGATGTTTCCCAAAGCATCTTGTAAAGTGCAACATGTTTCTCTCGATATGTAAAAGTAGTAATATTTTTAAGAACATCATATTTTAGAAGAAATTGTAACCAACCGAAAACGTCAGAAAACATTGTTTCTAACTGAGTTCTTTTGATATTTTTATTTACGTAATTAGAGCAGAGCAGTTGGAAGTAAATCCAGGAACTTGTATTTGTCACCAGAAGTACTTGAACGTCCCACTAGTGCAGTCGAACGAGTGGACATTCAGAAGAGTGAATGCGGTCTGCAGAGAGACAAACAAACTAAATCAGATATCAAGCCTACGTAACATGAAAATGTCAATAAACAAAAAATATGACTATTTTCGAAGAAATACTAGTAGATCAAAAATAGTTATTAGTTATGAAATCTTACTACAAGTATAATTTTCAATATTTTGGTTCGGGATTATAATATCACAATGATGCTGAAATAGAAAGAAGCATTTCAGGATGCTTACCCAACAATTATATTTTTTTAAACAAAGACTGAAAAAAATTCTGTGGAAAATTTACTAATATTAGTCCCCAATCTCCTCTACAGTTCGGAAACTCGAAACCTACAAAGAACATATTCATCACAATTGACACATAGAAATTGAAATTTTTGAGTTATGTTACGTGTTGTACAGTGGAAAGTAAAATCAGAAATAAAAAACCATAGAAGAACTCAAATTTTTGATAAAACCAATTCTTACAGAAATGCCTGGCTAAAACACGAGGATGCCCGAAGAACGAGTCCCAAATCAAATCCTTCAGTACAACCCAAATGGATGAAGAGTCATTAGAAGCCCGCTCAAGAGTTGGATCAACCTTCTTGCATCAGAAACAGGTTAAATAGCCTGGTTCCTAATCGGAGAAGTAGTTTTGTAAAAATAATTTTGTAAGTTTATTATATTCGTTTCGAAGTATGTCTAAGCAATATGATTGTATCACGTACAATAAAATGTATTAAAAAAATATACTATTACTTTCATCGTTATTGAATTTTCTGTATGACTTCAATAAAAAAATACACAAAACTTACCACGAGTAAGGTACAAATACTTACACGAAAGAAAAGGAATCATAGTTAGGAAAAATACGATATCTGTTCCCTCCATTTTTATATAAAATAAGTGGAGCTACAACGGCACATCATTTCGGCATTATTTGTAAATGCTCTGAAATAGTAAACTACTACATGAACCTGCAAGAGTTTTCTACCATCAATTTTTTTTCCGCGCCGAAACTCGTACTCGGATCCTCCGAGTTAACACGCCATGCACCTCACCACTAGACCAAGGTGCTCTGACCTACCAAATGGAACCTGCTTTTAAAAATCTAATTGTGTCAACAAAATATTTTCAACAAACAAGTTCCGAAAGATCAACGAATATGAGATGTTTTAAACGTCGCTTGTTCTATCCGTGAAAAACTAGTGGTGCTAAAACAGCACGATCATTCTCCTTCGAATTTTCACGGAATATTATGCGAAAAGTATTCAAATTTTCGAAAAAATATACATGACCTTATCTCAAAATATATATTTAAGGAACAGATTTCATTAAGAGAAAAATTCATCTTTAATAGTTTAGTTGTAGGAAGATGCCGAAAAAATTTGAATTTTTGCAATAATCGAAAAATTAGGGATTTTAACGAAAATGAGACCTATACCATTCTCATAAACGTCCTTCACACTATCCACAAATAAAATATCAACTAGAAGTGCATCAGAATGGCACAGACCCGTATTTCCCGTATTAGTTGTCTACTTCCTTTGGTCTCGGCTAGCTATTCGGACTTGCCGCATACTCTTGCCAGCTGCCATCTATCGCCGCCCAAAATACATTTTTTTTTCAATTCTTAATTTTTCGGTTTCCTAATAGTAGAACGGAAATATTATATTAACAACATTACATTACACAATAAATCTCATCCTAAATTTTTGAAAGCTTTGGAGCCTTTTTTTTAAAAAAAAATGGCGTTGAAGCGCTACTGTAAATTCGAAATTTGAAGCTCTTTTTCACAAAAAATTTTTGAGTTTTCGAAAAGCTTCATTTAAAGTAATTTGAAGAACTTTAACTCACAAACACAACAGAGTTTACAAAATGCTGGAAATGTGCATATTAACAGCGTGAGAAATTTTTCAAAAAATGGATTTATGAATTTTTTGAAAAAACGAAAAAATACTCAAAATGAAAATTACGTAATAATAAAGAGTGCAATTTGCACTATCCGTTTGGAAAGTTTGAAGAAAAATTTGGAGACTTTTTTAGAAAATGGCATTTGAGTATTTCTGAAAATGCGAGATTTTGAACTAGTTTTCATAGAAAACGGTTGAGTTTTTGAGAAACTTTATGTGACCTTATTTAAAACACGTGTACTCATAAATAGAACGTGAACGCTGCTAATGTAAATATTAACGACGTGAGAGACAAGTAAAAAATTACAGTTTTGTCATTTCCAAAAAACAAAAGGATAAAGCAAACTGATATTTATGTCATCTCATAGAGTACATTCAGCACTCTTACTACCAAAAGCTTAAAGAAAAAAATTGAAGCCATTTTTACAAAAAGTCTGTTTTTATTTTTAAAATTGCACATATTGCATGCAATATTGCGCGAAAACTACTAAAATATTAAAAAATGTACATGACAATAAAAAAACACTATGGACAACAAATTTCATTTGAAGGAAAAATCCTCGAAATCAATTTTCCGCAGCATTACATAACTGTTAGGTATATTACTCCGTATATACGTATATATACGGGGAAATAAAAACATTGGAGCAATTTTTGAAAATTTAGAAAATGTCCCTGGGGCTTCATGTAAAAAACCCCACAAAATTAAAATATTGGTTTCAAATTCAATGGGCGACATCAACCAGATCGATGAGGGAGTATCAATTTTGGAGAAAATCGGCTGAACGGTTTAGCCGCTAGCGTTGTTCACAGACGGATAGACGGGGCAACAGATGTTTTGCCGTCATTCAATTTTTCAGTGTCAAGGACCTACAATACATGGTTTCTGGCTACATCACGTGTTAGAGGAGTTTTTATTTCTGAATTTATAATCTGTATTTATCCACGTTTTCGTTACCGGGACCCTGTAATAAACGTTTTTTTCTGCCGAAAATATGCCGGTTATTTTTCCAACAGTGCTACATAACTTTCTTTCTACTGTGTAAACAGACAGTTTTCGGAAATACGGATAGTTCCCTGGAAATGGTTCTAGCACCATATTCTTCATCGTCTTTCGATACATACGAGAAGAAAATTTAAAGAAAAAATTTAGAGCTGTCTTTGAGAAAAAAGTTGAAGAAATTGAAAATTGACTATATTTCACACAAAATTACGCGAATACAGCTCAGATTTCCGAAACGGACGAAAGACAGGCAGGCAAACAGACAGGTTTTGCGCGCAAAAAAAAAAAAAAAAAGCGTATCGAGGAACCACAAAACGTGAATTGTATCTACATAACGCGCTAGAGGACTTATTTACTACTAATACGAACAAGATTTATCTTCTTTTTCGTCATCAGGGCCTTGTAAAAACAGTTTTTCTGCCGAAAATTCTGATTACCATATATTCTCTTTTTACGAAGTAAGTTGAAGAAAGTAAAAAAGACTATAAATAAACTCCATGATAGCAAAGGAACATTACCATTTTAATTTCTTATATTTCCATATCATTTTAATTGCGTAAAAGTAAAATTGATCTAAAAATTTAAACTATTAACCAATGCGTTCAAAGAACATTTATACATTTTATCAGTATCCTTTTTATGCATGTGTGTGTAATTCAGCAAGAAAATCTATGGTGAGATTTTGACGCAAATGTTTTGGGTATCTCTGATATCGAAAAAGTTATTCTTTCTCAAAACGTCTATCTGTGAGTAATAGAAAAGCCTAAATCGTACATTGCGTTTTCCTCAAAACAGATATTCCGCGATCGATCTAACCAGAAGAACGTCGTATGTACAAATACCAAAAGGCAATTTTTCGACAGAAAAACACGTTTTGTATATCACTGATACCAAAAAATTTTTTTTTACGAAATAAATTACATTCTTTTATATACAGGATAGTCCGAATGCACATTTTGGTATATTTGATTCCCCAAAAGAATTTCTTTCGAAAACGTCTCTCCCACCGCTAAAACGTCTACTACCGATGAGCAACATTAGTTTTTAAACCATACGGAGTTTCCAGTTATGAGAAAGGGTGTTCCTTAATCGATCTGGATGGTGTCCGAACCACTAAAATTTCAAATGGATCTTTTAATTGTTACAATCTCCTATACTACTACATAATATGTAGAACGGAATATAATGCTGCAGCAAAAAGTGTAGTTATATATTGTTTTGCAATTTTACATAGAAACTCGTATTTTGGATCCCAGATAATGAAAATATTTTTTTCTCACTGTTGTCTAAAGTAAATTACTTTCTCTAATACGTAGTGTAGTAAGAATATGTTTTGGGGTTTTGATATCTTAGAAATGGTTTTCGAGAAAATACCTGTCTCTGCACAGTTTTAACGCTCAAACTGCACACAGGATTTTCACCAAATCTGATATGCTGCGATCGATCTGGCAGATGTTGCAGTTTTTCGATTTGGAAACGTATATATTCATTTGGAGAGAGATTTAGCATGCAGTTCCTACGCCATTTTGCAAATTTTGTAAAACATTGGTCCATTTTTAAACCTTTAATCTATTTTTTGCTAAAATTAAGCAGTATACGCCTATAAAAGTGGCGCACTTCCCATATTCGTTAAAACCTCTGCATGTTCAAAAATTGCAAAAGTTGACAATATTTCCCCACGCCACGACAAGACTTCCCCACCCCAACTAGCTACGTTATTTTTAATGGAAATTTAGATAATTTAAATAATTTTCAGAATATTATGTTAAAAATATTATATAAAATGTCACTTAATGTTGAGTTATATAGTGAAAACGTTCAAATGTTTTCGAAGCTATCCAACACTTTTAATGTTTCACCTATACATTTCTTTCTTGGAGTAAAATATTTCTCAGCATTATTCTTAATACATTTCACGAACAATATTTTCGACATTTGAGTAATTTATGTTATTTTTTTAATTTTCCGCAATGTAAAAGTGAACAATTTTACTAGTACTATGACTATAGCTTCAGAGACGGTCTTGTGAATGAATTAGTAACTACACCATTTGAGGAATGTAGATACCTAGGTTCGCGTCCTAGCCCTGTCGAACACTTTGCGGACTCACTAGTATAGTATTATAATTAAAAATATATCGAGAAAGTATGTGTTTCCGTAGCACCGCTAGTTGATGATACTTAACATTAAACCCCAACGAAATTATTGAAAGTTTTCTGTTAAATTGTTGCTTTTTTTCTTTAGTCTTTCATCCTGCATGACAAAGTACATTTATGAAATATTTTATTTTTCAACAAAACTTAGAATTAAATGTTCGAAAATTGCAAAGGTTTAAAAATTTTCCGCTGTCCTCAATCTACAATATTTTTTAACAAATTCTTAATGAAATATGCACTTCGAAATAACGTATTTATATAATAGAATGCTGAATTTTTTGAAAATGTAATTGTCGCCTAATTTTGAGTGAGATCTTGACAATTAAAAAATACATTAACAAGATTTTTTCAAATGGTTCAAAATGGTTTGAACCATTTCTTCAAATGGTTCAAACTCGCACGTGAAATCAAAAATTCCTAATTTCTAACAGGGTTTTGACATATTCAAGATATTCCAACGCCTTGAAAATGCATACACTTACCCAACGCTGAAACGTCAGGCTACGAACCGACCTTGGCAATGTCCGATTGAGTGGTTTGTAGCTCTTCTGCTTTGACTGCAAGGTTCTCTCTCTGAAGCGTGGCCCTCCGTCTCTTCCTTTCCCTTCGCCACCTCCCCGCCCC
>BOPP01000002.1:23473997-23491473 GCA_017312745.1 Gryllus bimaculatus
CGCGCCAACGCCCGCGCTCTTGCCCTGCTCCGGGCGGGGGCGCGCGCCGGTCTGACCGGCTCCATCATCCAATAGATCACGTTGATGTTTCCGAGACACGTGAAGACTCAGTGACGTGATTTTGGTGTGTGACGTGCTGTGAACGAGTCCTCCATCTTGTTATCATCTTTGAGATCTCCGTGGCCCCTCGGGACGAAGCGAAACTTGCAACAGACAACCGCCCGCCCTGCCCGCCACAGGGCAGACTGAAGTGTGTGCTTTTTTCATCAATGCCAATAATAAAAACTTTTAAAAGAACTGAACTGTGTGAGTTTGCTGTTATTTTCAAACATAATCATCAACAAACAACAACAACGTTTGCATATGACAGCCCAACAACTGCTAATGACGTTTCTCTCTCATTTAATTTGCCGTTTTATATGTATATAATTACATACTTGTATATAAATATATGCATATAAAATAAATAACTCATCGTTTTCATTTCGTTAGTGTCATTTTGTTGTACCGTTATTGTATTTTCTCCTCGATTTGTCCCTGGCTGTGCTATATCGTTAAGATGTTGTGTTACATCAAGTTACAGATAAAGTGGGCAATAAAAAATAAATAAACCAATTATGATATATATGCCATATCCACGCATCCCACACATTGTTAAGATCAGCAATTTTCAAATAAAATATTCAATGACCAATTACACGTACTTTTTTATCATACCTGGTCTTCCATGTTTACCTACAAGATCTTGACCTTTCTTCCAATTCTTTTTCCTTCAAGAAATACGCTATCGGAATGAAAGAAAATACACAATATATTACATGGTACGTTGAGAAAAGCGGGCAATTTTTTAACGAGAGCATCTGCAAGAAGCTATGTTTTGCATTGAACGCAATTTTTGGAAATCAGCTGAATATTAGATAATGGACGACTTATAAATTCCAGAAAGTCGACCTATTTCGAGATACTCGATTTTGCACCGAGCTTTTATATAGTATTTGAAGTAACCGCTAGAAATCGCTGTGATGCGGTGCAGTGCGTGGAAGGTCATTTTTTGGTGGTGAGTGCACACAGCGGACGCAGGTTTCCTGCCACTGCGAGTATAGTTGGACATCAAAGGTAAGTTGAAGTCGTGCGGAAAGCGAAATTGCGCCACTCTGTGACCGTGCAGCTGCGTGATCGATACCACACTTGAAGGCCGGAACGGAAGATGGGGCAGCTGCGAGTTTAATGTCCCTCAGGATCGGAGAGAAGGGAAGTGCACGTATCCCCCTTAAACGTTTAATTAAGCGCGTCATTTAGGTAACTTCCCTCCCAAGCACTTCCGTTAAGTTTAATTAACTTAGCTAATCAGTTACATGGATTACCTAATTTATTTTAATACGTTGTTATCTGTGGTCGCCTCGCACGTTGCCGCTTGGAGGCTGCGAGGATGGGGACATGGGATGAGGTCGGGGATAAGGAGCTATATCGATGCCTGGAACACAGCGTTCCTTGTCTAGTAAAGGCAAGAGGACGTGACGCTCACCTCAGTTTCATTGTATGGTTTTTGATGGTACTAGATAACCTTAAAAATTAAATGATTAGGTGCCCTTGTGAATCACGCCAGAAATTGTGAGCGTAAAATGTATGATTTATAACCCTTTGAATTTAAAACAACAGTAAAAAGAGAGAATGTCTTGGTAATTGACAAAGTAAGTGAAAGAGAATAATGAAATGAAATTAAAATAATCGAGTAAAAGAAGGGAAAACAATCTAGGGCTTGATATACGGTCGGAAAATTCGGAAATGGAACGTTCATTGAATGTGCGCGAGCCGTTTGTTAAAGCGTGAGAAATGATTGAAAAATTACGGTCGTAATTCGAAGCGCCCCAGGGAAATCGGTACACGGCAGTGAAAAAGTAGTCCTGGTGGACGCGCCGAACAGAAATCTGGCGTGCGCGAACGCGCGTATGGGAGAGAGGAAACAGGGAGAAAAAGTTCACGAAGGAAAGTGCGAGTGCGTGTGACAGCGAGAGAAAGGCCAAATGAAGTACATCTAGAACTGGAGAATTAATAAAAGTGAGAGCGTCAGCATGGCCAACCGGAATCGGCATTGTTAAGGCGATTTACTGAAAGGGCTTGAACGACAGAAGGAAGAGAATTAGAAAATTCGGAATTTTTTGAAATGCCATAAGAGTGAGAATAGGTTTTGTAACTCTTGGAGTTCAAAGGTTTTGTTGTAATGTTTAATAACTAATACATCAGTAATTAACGTGCTGGTCGGAGCTGATCAAGAAATATGTGATAATTTATTTTGTATTTTTTGACAGATCCGATGTATTATGTAGCCAGGCAGTCCAAAATAGCGAATAAGCTGAGACCGATCTCTTGTTTTGTCCTTATGTGAAACAATAAAGTATTACTGTATAAAATATTCTAACAAAAGTAATGAAATAAACCTAAATATCAATTTCCTTTTAAAAAGGTAGACCAAAAATGATTGTCTATCTAATTTAATTTTATTACATACAGTGGTATCCTTTCGTGTTTTAAACAATCTAACAATTCATTTTTAAGTTACTTATTTTTTATTTATTTAGACCGTAGTAGGTTGCGGTATATAGGCCAAACCAAAGGGCATATTCAGCAGAGGATGAAACAACGCGAAAATAACATTAAATCTTCCTCTGAAAAATTAAATTATATTTCCCGCCACAGGCTCCATAACTCACATATTTTGATTTAAAGTCCTTCCATCCTACAAGCTGAATCAAGAAAATAACCTCGTTTGACTTCCGAGACCTTAAATATTAAAACTCATCAGACTTCAATAGTAATGTCGAATCCGATATTTTCAGTAACGCCTATGATGATCTTTGGGCCAAAATTAAATTATGTCCAAAGAATAACTCAATGGATTTTTTTCAGTCGTTTCTTTAATTGCTTGTCTATTCCTTGCTCTGCGTGACTACTTCCCCCTTTCTTTATACCGTCTCCCCTACTAGAAGCCTTTTTATCGTTTTGTTGTTGTTGGTTGAGGCGTAAATGGTTGAGACTGAAAGTCTCTTCCATCCATTTCATTTTATTTTATTATGCCCCAAAAGTTTTAAATTTAGCAAAGTGTGTTTTTAATGTCTTATATTTGTCTCGGGTAAGACTTGTGCTTCGAACTTATAAATTTTTTTTAAAAATAAAAAAATATACCATTAGAGTTTTTTACATCATAATTCTTGTTTTTCCTTTGATTAATTTTATTTAATTCTTGTAATTTTACAATGTTGTTCTGAATTTTATATTGTGAGATGAAAGGAACAAAAAGTGGCTTATGCAAGTTAAAAACACACATGTAACTTAAAATGAATCGTTTGATTGCCTGTAATACGAGAGGTTATCGCTGTTTGCAATAATATGAATTTCCGTTTTTTTTTGTAATCCTTTTTTCGCATAAAGTATCTTGGTAATTGGTACTCGTTCAGGTTTTAATGGATAAAACAAATAGATTTTATGATGGTTTTTATAATAATATATTGCATAATGTCATTACTGCAAACTGATTTGCATATTTCTTAATTTGAAAACGAAGTATTTGGAAATAAATTAAAAAGTTATCTAAAGATTTAGATGAAAACCCTCTTATAATGTGTGTCTCTCACTCGTTCATTGACTTTTTTTTATGGCGTGCATCGACTTTCTCATGTGCTCACACTTTGTTTATATATAAGTATAAATGTACCGTCTAAAACGACTTCAATTTATATAATTTGTATTTATTTATCAACAAAAAACAGTACAAACTGGATGTAACATGTAAGGGATGGGCATCGCACATTTTCTTGAGAAACATAATATTTACCCCAATCTTTTACTATAAATAATTGCAAAAATACAGCCTATCACGTCAATATTCGCTACAATATCGTAATTGGTCTGGAATAATTTAGCAACAACAAGAAATTTAAATGCGAAAGGAAAGTACATATAACATTTTATCGTGTTGCTGTTTAAAGCGTGAAAAAATTTTCTACCTTCGCAAGTTTGCTCAAAATGTTCATAAAGTCTCGCACTTAAATATTACGTCACCTAGGGAAACACTTTGTTGTTAGGTTTCTTATCTGTGCTGAATACGTTAAGAGGCGCTGCGGGAACATATCACTTGACATTCTAGTGTTAAAGAGTTAGGGTCGCTTTCTCTTGTGCCCTGAAAGATCTACGGAAGAGTTTATTTGACCTGCGATAACTTGTGGGGTTCAATCATAAAAAGGGCTATTCTACTAGAAAAATGGGCAAAATGCTCAATCTGCCACAAAGTACAGTCCACAATATCTTATGTCGATTCGAACGAGAGGAGGGAATAGAAAGTGTGCCGCAAAAGGGTTGTCCACAGAGTCTTAATCTATGAAGACTCTGAGAGAGATGAGAGACTAAGAGAGAGATGCCTAATTCAAGAAAGTGTGGAAGTACGCCGAAAATTGTTCCTGAGTTGTTAGAAGAATGTGGAAAAAAGTGCACCCCGAAATTGTAAGAGAAGTGATAAAAAATGAACGGTTTGATGGAAGAGTGCCAAAGAAAGCAATTTATAAGAGAGTTCAATTGAAAGAAAAGGCTGGAATTTGCGAAGCCTTTTTCCTGGAATTTGAGAACAAGGGGTCAGAGTGGTAGTCGGTTGTTATTTTTGCAGACAAGGACAATGTGATAATCAGATGAGTTACCTTGTGACAATCATAATTAGCGTATGATGCAAGGCCAACGAACACTGGAAAAAACTAAATCTGCAACAGACTGTTCGGTACGGTGGATGCAGTATTATAAGACGGGAGTGCATATCTTCGTATGCAGTTGATTGATTAGTAATTCCGGGCGAGTCAACTGCTAAGGCCGTATTTGTATTGTATTTTTGTCGAGAGGTGGCTGTAATTTGCCCCCGCAGGATTGTGAGATTCGGTGCCGGCCTATCGTCGGCTAGTGAATTTCTCGCTAACCAGGTATCTCCCTCCAGCGAAGCTCCGCCCCAGCCGGGACAAGCTCTATGCTCCCGACCGGTCTCTCTCGGTCTCATGTGTGGGAGTGTAGTGCATCCGTATGTGCGTAAAGGTACGTTTACACTGCGCGAGCGAGCGAACAAGCGGTTCTGAACGAAGGCTCGCTCGTTCGGTGGATGATCGCGGGGCAAAAGTTACAATCGATTATACCGAGCGTGCTCTCGCTCTAACCATTTGTTCGGTCAGCCATCTTGTTTGCTCGCACCGCAGTGGCAGCCAGAGAGTAGCCCGGTGTTGAAGAGTCCGATGTGAGGGTATTGTGTGGGCAGCGTCTGGTTTAGTCGAAAAACAAACAAACAAACGACAAAGCAGCGATAATTCCAAGCGCCGCGTTCGTCGTCACCTCTTCTTTATTAAAAAAGAAAAGGAGGAAGAAAAGGTAATAACCGTATTAATATTTCTCATTATTAGTTGTGTTGTAAATAATAAAATAAATACATTCACAAGTATTGGGCGTCGGAGTTTTTACTTTAAAGAGCCAAAGGAGAGATTTTTATGGGGCTGAGATTATAACCTGAAACTAGGGTTTTTTAAAAGTATGCAGGATGTCCCAAGAAAATTTTGATGAGGTACTGAGACTGATCTCCAAGAAAGTCGAAAGGCAGGATATAAATGATCGCGAAGCAATTACTCCTCGCCAAAAATTGGCAATAACTTTAAGATTTTTGGTGACAGGAGATTATTTCGACTCTGTGATGTTTTTATTTAGAATATCTAAACCTGCAATCTCTCTGATTATTTCAGAGGAGTATGAAGCACTAAATTAATCTTTAGGGATCTTAAGGTATTTTGTGCAGATAAATCATTAATATACCTGTACATTATTTTTGCTTTATTTGTCAAGAATAAAATTACATTGTCTATTGAATTTCAATACCCTCGGTATCATAATGTCCCGTGTCTGCCTCAAAAAAAACTTTGGGCGACATTATATAATGGGCTGTATTATATAATACAGAATACATTTCATTTGGTTAATACAGAATAATTTTTTTTAAAATTTTTTGGAGTTTCTAAAAAGATGTTTTCGGTTTCATCCCTGGATGTTGGTGCCAGACTTTCCCTTTCAGCAGCCAGAAATAATTGATTTAAAAAACTGTAAATATTTTTTGCAGAAACCAGAATTTCCTAAAGAATGGTTAAGAATTTCGGAAGACTTTAATGAAAAATGAGGATTTCCCCATTGTTTAGGAACAATTGATGGGAAACTGCAATAAGCAAGCCCCATCCAATTCGGGAAGTGATTTTTTTTAAAATTACAAACATAGCTTTAGCATAGTTTTAATGGCAATAGTAGATGCCAATTACAATTTTATTTTTGCCAATATGGATTGTCGAGGGCGATGGTAGAGTGATAAGGAAAAAAATCTGTGAAAGATTACACAATGAACAACTTAATCTACCAAGTAATGATATATTACCAGGAATAAATAAATCTGTGCAATACGTATTCCTGGCAGATGATGGCTTCCCATTACATGAACATTTAATGAAGCCCTACCCAGACAGTCATGAAGAGAGTAGTTACCAAAGTGTTTACAACTATAAGCTTTCCAGAGCAAGGATAGTGGTGGAGAATGTCTTTGGCATTGTCTCTGCAGTTTTTAGAGCGTTACGAAAGTCAATGCTGATAACATGACATACTCCTTCGGGATCATATGATGAAAGAACTGAATCGGGAGTTGTAATCAATGACTCATGGAGGGGACAAACGGAAGCAACAACTTTCTTCCATCTGTGGGCCGTTGACCCGAACCGTCTAATTTTGCCACCAATGTTAGAAATATTTTGACACAGAATGTAACCAATTACCAAATCTTACTATAACAACAAAATGTTATTTAACATTTATTTTGTAATCCTAAATTCAAAGTAAAGAAAGGTGTAGCAAGTTCTATGTCCTGTTTTCATTAAAAGTATAGATCCCTGGTTCGAGTCCCTTTCAAGCCATATCACATTCAAAGAACTGATTAATAAATGAAACTTGGAATTTAATACTTTCATTGAATTTTGAGGTAATATAATTGTACACGTTCTTTACAGTTGATTACAGATAAAGTTAAATTTCTTGTAAAAATTGTAGATCTCATGTATGTTTAGGCTGACGAAATAGATCCAATTTCGCTAACAAGTGTAAATAAAGTAGAAATGTTTCAGCAGTTTTACAACACATTTGCATTATTATTGCGGAGTTATCGGGTTGAAATTCAACAATGAGAATGTCGAGACATGACAATTAGAAATTCTCAAAGTAACATCTCATTCTTGGGCAATTTTGGTTGAAAGTAACAGATGTTTTTTAAATTTTGTTGATGTATTATCATTAAAAAGATTTAATTTGCACATCTAATGCGCTACAAGTTTTACAAGTTTTACAAGGCTGCGATGTTAATAAAAAAATTATACACGCCGATACGGATTTACAAGCAGCAGTAACAGCCAGTACAGGGTTTAATTGTAAGGGTATGTTTCTACAAAAAGTGTTGTTGTTTTTCTTCTTATATCAGCTGCGATCCTGCGTATTTGGCCAATGTAGCCTTTGAGAGTGATACGCTTCGTTGTATAGTGTCTGGTACATTTTATGAAGTTTATGTGATTTGGATGTATTAAAATGAAGTAGTAAATTTTTACGGGCGAGTAAGCTTGATTGTTTATATGTATTTTTTTGTTATGTGTGTTTTTGTTAGTTGGTATTATATATACCTTGGGCTGGATTTCAAGGGGAACGCACCGGAACGGCGTTCCGGTACCTCTTCGCGTATGAAATGGAACAGAAAAAAGCAATGAGCCTACAGAGGCTTTATTATTTTTACTTTTACACGAACAAACTTTCATGAATGCAAAATATATAAACCCTTTACATTCTTAAGAGCTTTTAAATTCCTCGAAAGATAAATGTAATTGTGTGTTCTTGTCATCATGTATATGTAACAGATAACAGGGAACTTCTAAACATATTATCTCAGTAAATTTGTGACCTGCGAAATATTTAAATTTAATTTTTTTTATTATTGTAATTTTATTTTTGGTAGGCATTATATTGTGCAATTTATATATTAACTGTGCAAATGTTTGATGGTCTTACTCTATCTTACACTAACTTAAAATTATATATTACAATTATATAAAAATGTACTGGAAGCGGAAGCACCTCAGATTAGTATTATTCCAAATTTGCGAACATTTTATAAAATGAATGGAGGGGATATGTGTTATTAATTCTCATTTGATAATTGAGGGTTTGCCTGGTTTATAGAAGGATGATGCTTGAATTAGGGGAAGGTTAGTGTAAAAATTGTGTGCGAGGTAGGCTATTTTGTTTTTATTGTGTTTATATTTAAATTATATCTAAGGATAACAAATAAAAGATATTTGGATGTACCTATTGAAATGAATTTAAAATAGAGAGCTGAATGCCATATTCTGTCGAATGCTTGCGAAATGTCAACGAATGCATCGATGGTATGTTGTCCCTTTTGAAATGTAGTGTGAATGTGTTCCGTAAGCCTTAGTAGTTGATGGGTGGTAGAGTATTGTGACTTGAAGCCAAACTGGTGCTGTGGTTTACTGTTTGTTTTCTTGATACGTATGTTCAATCTGATGAGTATTCATTTCTCTAAGATTTTTGACATTATAGGTATTAGGCTGATTGGTCTGCAATTCTCTGCTTTTGAGTGATTCTTGTTTGGTTTTACTATTGGTATGACTGAGTGTTTCCATGTTTGAGGAAAATACCCTGTTCTCAATAGAGAGTTGTAAATGTTATTTAGAAACGTATTGCCTGACTCCGGTTGGTTTTTTAAAATGATTGTGTTGATCCGATCGTGGTCTGGTGCTTTTTATTTGACATATTCTTTATTATTTTTCTTATTTCATTAGGGGATATGAATTGTATTTGGTGGGGAACATCATATAGGGGAGTATTGAACATTGTCATAATTTCGTCGTATTTCGTTTCCTTGGGGGAGTTATTGAGGGTGAAAGTGTCAACAAAGTGTGAGGCGAGTACTTCAGCTTTTTCCATTGGGGAGTATTTTTTACCACCACTAGTTGCTAAAGGGGGAATACTTGTTCTTTTTTTAAAAAAAAAAGTTTCTTAGTAAACTGCCATAGGGAGTTGTTTTTAGTATTTAAGCTATTGATATAGAAATTGTATTGTTATTGTTCAGATTTAATTTAATACTATTATCCCTTACTCGCACTGGCGCACTTTGTACTCCACTGAAACTGTTATCGCCGTAGGTGTCAAATAAAATAAGCGCGCGTTCTGACATTGAACCTAACCTCGCAGAAGACATTCAGCTACATCCTACTCGATACTCAGTTGCGTAAGATTTACTGCAGTGGCTAGTCAATTATATATCCGTTGGAAAGTGTTCGTTGGCGTACGTTCTACGCCGCGCGAGTACTAATGTGAATTTTCATTTTCTTTTAATTATCACTGGATATTTTATTTGTTGATGTAGTTAAACGAATTTATTTAGTTACATTATGAACAGTACATAAATGAATAATTTAACGGTAAAGCAGATATTATCAAGAATAACCAACAACAAAATTACGAAATCACTGTCATATTTGGGAAAGAGCAAAAAACAGCAAGACAAAAATTATTACTACACATGTATTTACATTATGATAATCAATAATGCATAATTCAAAATTCAATTTGGGCGTCACATCACCATCTAATATTAGACACTTAAATCGACCGTCAACAAAATAGATAATTAATGTTGGGTTCCCCGACCCTCTAGGCAAAGGGATTTTAATGATTACTTAAAGGTGACAGAAATAGGATTGTAATCGTTAATCTAATTAAATGCTATCAAAAACGAATTTAAACGCTACCTAAAACGGATTTAATAGATTAATTTTAGGCGAACAATTAGAACAAAATAAACAGAACAACATAAAATGTACTTCCTAAAAGGAAATACGTTTTTTTTCGCCACGTTTTCAAAATAAACGTGATGAAACTAGTATTTTTACTTTCTCGCTATTACGTACGCGGTATAGAGAACGTAGTGAAATGCTGCGGGAAAAAACAGCGAATTTTTGATACAAAAACTCTAATTGGTGAGTCCTGGTAACGAAAAAGTGAATAAATCTTGTTTTTACGAATAGTAAATTACTTTCTCTCATACGATTTGTAATAAGAATATTTAGTGGGTCCTTGATACCGTAAAATCGATTAACGGCCGAACGTCTGTAAACAACGCCTGTGGCTAAACAGTAATTACGATTTTCACCTAACTTGATATTCCACAATCGATTTGGTTGACATCTCTGCTTCTTGAATTTGAAACTGATATGTCAATTATTGCAAGTAATTTACATTAACTCCTTGGGACATTTTCAATATTTAAAAAAAAAGATACCCATTTTAAAAAATTAAATTTTTTTGTTGGACAGTGCGAAAAACGTCCAGGTCACATTTTCTTTAACATCGCTAATTTTTCGAAAACGACAAAAGTTCATTTTTTACTGCATCTTCCGACTACTAAAATATTGAAGATAGCGTTTTTTGTGAATTAAATATGTTCTTTAAAGACATTTTGAAATAAGGTCATGTACAATTTTACGGAAAATCTGATTATTTTTTTCGTTATTTTCCCTGAAGTTTGGTCAATTTTTATTTATTTATTTATTTATTTATTTATTTATTTATTTATTTATTTATTTATTTATTTATTTATTTATTTAAAAAATATAATTAATTTCTAATGTATCATACCTGAATTTCTTTAAATTAAATAAAACCAGTTAATAGGAATAGAATGTATGATAATTAATAAGTACATCTATCACGTCTAAATATATACGTATATAAAATAAAATTGTTAAACTGTCGAAAGATATTATCATTAAGCAATACGATTATTTATAATATACGATAATTCAAATTATAGTATGAAGGTTATTTATAATTATTAATCTACAAATTATAAAACAAAAATAATAAATTTATATTAAATTTGTCAATTTGTGACGCGTTCCGGTACCTAAAATGTTATAACTCAAGCATTGTGTATACCAATATAAATATACTCTCTGAAACACAGAAAGTAAAGTGACACGCAAATGATTAGTGGCTTAGGAATAGTAACTCGGCCAGAAACACCCTACTTGTGGAGTTCTCTTCTGAGTGTTTAAGCTGTGACAGGTGCTGTGACAGGTTTTGTGAGCGCGATATTCAGTTCAGCAGATACGTTTTCACTTAGAGTTATCGTATTTTTCACCACAAACCTTCTCAATCATAATTTTTTAATCGTCTAAAACACTTATCGGTCTCCTTTAGTATTTAGTGGATGGATTTTTCCGGACGTTCTGTGTAACGTCATAATTTTGGAGTTTGGATCTCGCAAATGCCAAACAGGTTTTCCACCTTGGTTACAGAAGGACCCACTGTGCCAGTCCCAAAAATTGGCCCACGTTCGGATACTGGTAGCTTCGCCACAATGCACTCGCAACTCCATTAAACACTGCTTCGTCGAGGGCTAAAGTTCGCAACGTATTGCGCAAGTTGTACATGAAGTGGTGGTAGTGCTACGACACCGTCAGCAGCAAATATCGCTAGAATAAACATTTCAGTTCTGGCATGTATTTTCGAGGTCTTTCCATTTACGAATAATTCCCCCCTGTGATAGAGCTGTTAATATGGTTTGAAGCAATTGATTAGTTTTTTTTTCTAAAAAATGTTAGCTCTTGTGACAGTTTAGCATACTATCAAAACGTCGGCATCAACACGTAGATACTTTATTTTGCCGACGACTTACAATTTATAAATCCAATGTATGCTTCAGATAATGAGAGAGAAAAATCAGAATTTATAACATTTTGTTATAAAGTGTTTTTTATTCAGAATTTCGCCCACATTGAGTTAAAGAATCACAATCAATAATGAAGGCATATCAATTTGCGATTCCTGTAGATTCATTAGTGTTATGACTGTAAAATCGCCTAACGTTTAGTGCTTCTTTTGTAAGGTCGTTTCCAGCTGATATACGCCGCCGTTCCACCGTCTTTCGCGTCATCGCTCTCTCATTATCGCTCTCTTGCCATCGATCTTACATTATCCTTCTCCCACTGCGGCTCCTATAATACCATCCAATTGGCATTCTTCCGTTTGGCCCAGCGTGCCTCCTCCGTTACCATTACATCAGTCACGACGTCGTCAGTGGGGCCTACAGAGTCAATTCATGTACTTTTTTATTTCTTATTTCATTTTGATTTCCTCGTCCGATACTTCTTAGTGCCCTAACGCCTGCACCGTACCTTCCTCACGGCGCGCGTGCCAGGCGGTGTAGCTTGCCGTAGAATCCGCGGAGCGCCGCAGCGCGTGCCGTAAGCATACGCGTTCAGCGACTTCATCGACTTCATTTCGCGCCACCGCCCGTGCGAGCCTCCCTAGAAATAGACCACCCAGCGCCCGACCAGCCAAGGGGCGCAGCCTTGTTTCTAGAGTCGTGCAAACTGGAGCTCACATTTTCCGCAAAGTTCCGTTTCAATTTTTTCTTAAGAAATATGATTTGAGTAAAATGAAATCACCAAGTTGGTTTCATGGATGGTTTTCCCCGAAAGATCAATTGAAATAGAATATAGACACAGCATTTGTAGATTCGGCTTGCAGTCATATCATGTGAATCCTTCTGAAATAAATGTTTCGATTTCTTTGCTAAATATTGGACTCAGTTATATTTCAGATATAATATCTTTTATGCAGGATCCACAATGGAGACTGTATAAAAAGAAAAATGAAATTAATTTTATATGTTTCTTCTCCTTCGCTTCGAGAGACAGGTTGCGTGAGTCATCATCGTCTCAATCTCGAAGCGGCCGTTTAAGGAAGAGGCGGGCGAAGAGGTGACCGGTTAAGATCAACCCTTTCAGGGATTTCAGGGCACAAATTACACAGGTGCATGAAGTAGATGAGTAATTTCGTGTAATTAAGTGAGCAGTCATCGAAGAAACGTCGAAAAATTTAAAATTTATTTTATCGCATTTTTATATTACACTAAATTTTAAAGAAAATGCCCAAAACGCACATTTCTGTAACAAGAGAAGTGCATCAAAATTTGTAACAGAAAGGAAAGTCCTTTCGTGAGGTGCCGGCCGGTGCATTTGTGTGACTGCGTGACATCTCTTGTCCGTTTTCATCCGGCCCTCATCAACATAATATTCTTGTGCACAACAAAAAAATTGCAATTGCTATTCATGTAATGAATAGGAATAAAAATGAAATGCTATAAAATATAATATATCGACGACACCAGTCCAAAAGACATGAACTCAAAATTTTGGGTTTGGATATATTGCCGTCTTTAAGTTTAATCTTGCTATGAAAATGTCAGTTTACATAACTAGGAAAATCAAGTTTATGGCATAATAGTAGAAAATTAATGCTAAATTTCAGGTTCGAGTGATGTAATTGATATTTTCAGAGCAATATAAACTTTAAAACTGCAAGATGTTTCATTTTATGTGGAAGCAAATTACTGCCATTATCTTTTCGATTAGATACACAATATTTTTTTTGTACTCTCATTATATAATTCTGTCATTTGATAGTTGCAAACCATTTCCTACTGATACTCTTTACAATACAGATTTCATTATGTTACAGGTTCTTGACCAATCACATAGAAGTTTACAAACCCAGTATTGATAAGTAATCATTGAGAATTATTCTAGTAAATAATTTGTTCGATTTTATACATTAAAATTGCATTTAATATTCTATTATGCTTGTCAATTTTAATTCAGTATGTAACTGGTATTTATTATGTGGAATATTATTTAAAATCAATTGGATCGTGGTTTCGCTTTGATCCTATTTGCCTAGCGCAGTGGTAGTTAATAGAGGGAACATTTGACTGATGTTAAGATCAGAAAGTAAGTCATTTTGTGTTAAATGTTGCTGCCGCTCCAGAAATAAGAGAAAAATCGAAAATGGTGTCGTCAGAATTATTGACGCAACTTTTGTACTCCCTCGCTGGCGGACTGGTGGACCAAAGCCACCAGGGTAGGGTAGGGAGGGATGTCCGCTAGGTGGCCTTGGCTGAATCCTATATGTCAACTGCCACCGCCAAATGATTCAATGTAAAGGTTCAGCTTATAAAAGTTATCATAAGTCGTATAAAAAGTACTATGAAACTCGATGAAATGAGTATTAATACACTCGTGTAAAGTTTACGAAACTCGCTCATTCCTCGCTCGTAACGTAATATCACACTCGTGTATCAATACTCATCATTACATCATCGATTCATAATGCACTATTAATGTCATTGCTGAGGAACGCTTAACTTTCTGTGCAGCACTTCATTGACGATTTCTATTCTGTAACGTTCAGAATGTTGTGCTTACGGTGAGTAGGAGCTCTGAGGATATTTCGAAGCAGTGGCTACTCGTGCATGTTTCTTAAAAGTAAGAAAGAAGCGATTACTTAAAGTACTTCAAATTTAACACACAATAAATTAAATCACACGAGTCGAAATGCGATGGAATAAGAGAAAGATCTATCATTTCGTAGCTTTCTTCAGCCGAAATTGTAAGATAACATCGTCCTTCCGCTCCGCCCACGTCTGGCCTCTGGTCTGACAGTTGCCTACCTGCCGCTTTCTTGCCTCACCGTCATTGCTGAATTCTTCTAGTTAATAACACGACAATGGATGTCCGTTAAAGGGAGAAGCTTCTCTCCTTATGCACTTTAGCTTAGCTCGCTTGATTTTCTCTTCTCACCGTAGGAGCACCGAGAGATATGAGGGAAACAAGGCTGAGAGCTCCTCAGGGTGACCTCCATCGATCATTTTCATCTAGTTTAAAAAAGTATGAAAATAATTTCCTCATAGTTCACAACTTGAAAATTCTAAATTTCCCTCAAAAATCAAGGCCAGTTTTTAATTTTTTATTTACATTCAGACGAAGAAAATAAGTGAGGAGGACGTTTCTCCCTGTCCTCTGAGAATCCGCCACTGGTTCATGTATTTTAGATTTATTTATTCAGTCAAAAACAGTAAAAACTGTATGTGACGTAGAGGGGGAAAGAGTATCTGCGCACGTTTTCTTGAGTTCCAGAATCCCTTCCCGTCATTTTAACTATAAATAGTAGAAAAATGAGCAAACGTTTAACACAAATATATAAAAATAAATTTTAAAAATCGCAAGATTAGCAATATTTAAAAAAAGTCAGTTTCGTTTCTGAGTTATAGAAAACTTATTTGTATCAGTACACGAATTGCAAGTATGATTTTTCTGCATTGCTAACAAATTAGCAACTCGCCCTCATCTCTACTCTTACTATTACAAGCAAAAGGAAAGTTCAACAAAACGTGCGCATAGTGAAGCTATATTTGCTTATTATTGCCGAAGAAACATCTACATTTTTGGTTACAAACGGAAAACGCAAATCTGTGAATTGACAGATTGGTGTGTATTTGAGTTTTTATGGGAGCCTATACCTGTAAGGCCGAAAACATAAAAAGAGAAAATTTAAAGAACACAAATTGGAGCGCTTTTTGCGAAAATATATTTTTAAATTGCTTACATTTGACGTAATACAACTCAAAATTTATTCATATTTCCGAAAAATTGCCATTAAATTACACATTTCATTTTTCTTTCACATCTTTAATATTGCAATTTTAGGAAGACGCCAAAAAAGTTTTAAACTTTAACAAGTTTCGAAAAATGAGGGACTTAAATGAAAATGAGGCCTTCGCCATTTGCTCTCCCATTCTTCCGCCTACTCTCCTAGTCGCCCACGTGGCCTTCCGGTCGCCTGCCTGCCCTCTCGTTCTCCTCCTGATCTCCCGGTCCCCCGCCTATTCTGCCGGTCGCCCGCCTGCCATCCTGGTAAACCGTTTCCCTTCCGGTCGCTTGACTACCCTCCCTTTCTCCCGCTTGTCCTACTGATCCTACTATCTACCTCCCACCTGATCTTCCGGTCGCCCGCTCACCCGCTCTCCCAGCCCTTCCGATCTCTCTCCTGACCTCTTCGCCTCGTCTGTCCTCCCTGTCTCCCGCCTGCCCTCCCGGCCACTCGCCAGCCCGTTCGCCCGCCACCTTGCCAATCGCTTCGCTTCTCGATCTGCCTGCGCTGGCTGCGACGACTCCTGTTGCCGACCCCGTTTCCCTTCCCGCCGTTCACCGCCCTGCATGCCGAGCACCCGGCCGCGGCGCTGTGCGGCCCGCGGGCACATCGCGTCCGCAGCCGGACGCGCGGGGAATCTGTAACTCGCGGGGCTCGTTCGCGGCTTATTTGGTTAGGGCAGCGCCGGCGGCGTCGCCGGGGTCGCCGGGCCTCGCGGGGTAGCCTGGACCGCCGGCGCCACCGGAGCAGCCCTGGCCCCCTGCGGATCTGCGCCTCTGGGGCTCGGTCCCAGGCGCCACTGCCCGTCTTTCCAGCGCTCTCTGCTCTCCGCTCCCAGTTCCTTTTATTTACGAGCGAGCGTGCGTTCCCTGTAGCTCTCGAGACTTGGGCTGCCGTCGTGCTTCTTCACGCTCGGGCCTTATGGATTGATGGACAGCAGACACGTGTCTGATATGAAAATTACCCGGTCTCGCTTACGATAATTGAATTCACGAAGAATAAATCAAAGTATTCACTCACGAAGCGAAATCATAGTTTGAACGTTATTAAAAATGATACCAAAATACAGATGAAATAAAATCGAGGAAGATGGAATACAGGCATTTTTACGTATTTATGGCGGCGAGAGAGACCTATTTTAATTGTACGAACAATGAACACCTAATTAAAGTTTAAAACTTTTAAACCAAAAGTCTAATTTCATGTTATCTTACCTCTCTCCGGCTTTCGTAGGGAAGAGTTTACAGTATAGCCCATTACATTTTTAGACTATTAGAAAACTTTTATTTGAAAAAGAAGCAAAGCACATGTAAGAAAATGTAAAATAATTCTCTTGGGACCGCTTTCACCAAAATTGTTTCAGTTTATCGCAAATTGTGTTTTAATAATCTCGAACCCGATAATCTCGAGTGTCCTTCACGGAATTTATAAACCATTTTGAACAGCCTTTGTGTACTGTTTTAAAGAGGTGGGTATTTTTCGCGATGCATCTCAGGACGGTCATTTTCCGTTGTATATTTGCGTTGTTATTTGCAATTGCAAAACGGTACAGTGTTGTATACAAGGATGTGAGAATTGATATTCAGTACATTACTGTCTTGTTTGTACAGTATAAATATTACAGGAAATTCATGGATTATTTAATAGACAATACTCATATTTTATTAAATGATTATAATTATGAAATTAGGAAAAAGTTAATAACTCTATAATTTATAAAAAGCAGCAAAATAATATCACAAAAATGCCATTATCATGTGAACTTCATTCTATTCGCGTGAAATATTCTAGTTTGTATACTTGGATAAATTCCCTTATTTATAAGCAATTAATATTTATTTATTTATTTATTTATTTATTTATT
>BOPP01000002.1:23493589-23511712 GCA_017312745.1 Gryllus bimaculatus
TGTTAATAAATATATTGTTATACGAAAGCTCTGTGTCTGTGGCCGCTGTGAGTATCCATGACGTCACAATATAATGATCAAGTTTCATGATTTTAGCCTCCCTTTTGATTTTTCTTAACAATGATTGTACTTTTTAAAATAGAGGAGGAAATCTTGAGATACGTTATGATGCTTAAAAATGAAATAAGAATTGATTTGTTTTTACATGATGTTCTAAAGCCTTGTGTTATTCAAGAACTGCTTTTCAGTAAAATATTTAATTGTTTTATGAAGAGGAAAGCAACTGTTTAAATGAAAGCGTTGAAAAAAAGAATTTATTTATCGTTTGTGTCAACAATATTGTAAACCGTGTTCCATGACTCCTGCGGCAAGAAATCAAAGAATAGTCTTATTTTACTTTTAATAAACAATCTACTTAAATGTGTGTTATTTATTGTGTCAGTGTTCGTATTTCTTATAATGATAAGAATTCGTGCATCGTAATCATAGTATCCTGAATCTTTTGTTTCAATTTCGTATGGAGCAATGGTTTTGTTAGTTATTGTTTGATCGATTGCCTTCTTTGAATTTAGTGTGATACGTGTAGGTACATTTATTGTAATATCTAAACTGAAGGAATGTATTAAATAGAGAAACTGCTCATTCTTGCAGGAAACAACCAAGAAATCAGTGTTTAAATCTTCCCATTCAACAACGGATAAAAAAAGCGATTGCTAACTTTTTTAGTGTTATCTCCAGTTTTTTTGAGATCATTGTATAAACTACAGCTCTCTTTGTTGGAGGCCTGTTAATGCAAAGTATATAATTTTGAGCATAGGAAAATGTACTACCGATATTTCAAAAACATTTTCAGCGGAATACACATTTAATTCCGTAAATGAGATAGAATCGACATTATTTTTAATGTAAATGCAAGAACCCCATATGCTGGACCGTTATGCAATTCCTTTTCGGGACAATGATAGCCTGTGAGGTAAAAGTTTGGAGTTTGGAAAATGCTAAGTTCATTGCACTGTTCGTTATCTTCAAATAGCGCTTGAAAACCATTTTCCAGTCACATTTTGGCCCGAATTTCGATTAAGTTGGTTTTATTCCTTTCACTATGGTTCACATTTTTTAAATCTAAAAATATGTTAAAGAATGTTATAAGACACTTTCTAGGAAAGAATAACAACTGAGACAGTACTCCAACTTTATCACGTCGAAAATAACTTTCAAAAAAGATTTTTTTCTATTTAAATTTGGCACCAAAATTGGTTGACAAAAATACCTTCAAATTCAATTATTTTTCCCGTCTGTGCATTTTTTACCACTATACATGCAAAAGAAGCTGAGAAAAAATGAAACCTGAAAGACTCGTTTCTCATTGTATTTCTGCAACAGATTGCCTTAGGAAGCTAATTTTCTACATTTTTTATTCTCCTTCATAAGAGTATTGCAATAATCGATTTGGTTTTGAGGCACTTTTCACATCCTTACTGGTCTAGATTCTTTAATTTATAAAGATGTAAAAGAATTATTAAAACTTAAATATCAATTAATCCCTGATAAATTGCGACAACAGTTTTTCAAATTAAAGAGACGGCTTGTCAAATTTGGAGAGATGTTTTCTACAATTAATTTCCAAATTGAAAGGCTGGATTTGCTAGACAGGAAAGGTTTGCTAGCAGAGACTTTTGAGGATTTATTGTGACTACAGGTAACGGATCGAATGAAAAGATTGGTTCCTCCCCAAATTAAAGAATAGCTTACTATATACTGGTCCAAAATAAAAATAAATCATGAAGAATTCGCTCAAAATCTACATTTAGATGAAGTTAGAACAAGTACCTAGTTTAAAAATAGTGATCAACTATTTATTAAGAATAAAAATAAATCTTTCAGTTCTAATTTGAATAGGAAATTGGAAAAAGAGTCTTTGGAACTTAAAAATGTTGATTTTGAAACTACAAGAGCAAAAGATAAAGAAATACAAATGTAATGAATTTGAGCAAAGAAGTCCACTATTACTGCGGAACATTACATGCAAAAAAATCGTGTTATCATCTTTAACAACTGAGAAGGTCGCAAATATACAAGAAATGAATCCAATCAAAATTGATATTGATACATGTAGCCGTTAAATTTTGTTGGAAAGATTACCGGAAATTATAACAACTGTGATAAAATGTAAAACAATTGTTAAATATGCGGGACTAGAATGGAAATCTGGAGAGAGACCGGAACAACGATTCATGAATTATTAAATATGCATGTGGACAAAAGTCATTTCACTGGAGAAAGATGGGTAAAAATCCTTTAGTAGAACATCCCGTTCATTCGTTAGTAGACGAAGTAGAGATATTACGTAAATGAGGGAAAATTTATACCAAGGCTAGAGTAGTTCCAGATAAGCATCAATTAGGGCACTACTTTGTTCGAACTAAAACGGCTTAATTGGTTTATTTGTGAAACAATTGAGGAATAGAGAATCAAGAAGAAAATCCATTGTCTGATAATGAGAGTAATTGTGGAAGCAATACAATGAATATAAAAATTGATAAAAGAATTCAAATAAAAAATTAAATTTTTTTGGCAACCCCTGATAATTATTCTAGTGTGCGAAGTGACATAGACGTTTATGTGAGAAAGATTGTCAAGTAATTGAGGAAAGTAAATTTCATAAAGTGCCTCTTGTTGTACCAATGGAAGATCGAGGAAAGGAACCTCCAAAGAACATAAATATTCAGAATATAAAAGCGATAAATAAAACGTATGTTGAATCCTTATCAAATTTAGATGAAAGTATATGTCAAACTGCAAATGACAATTTCATTACTCTTTTAGATTTGCCCAAATGATATTGGCTGATATCTGTGATATTTGAGGCTAGTAAGAGTAGTTATTGACCCGGATGGAACATATTTAACATTATATATCCGCTGAAATATTTATGTACCAAATGCCAGTGCCGACGTTTTATGTCGAGAAGGAGATAACTTATTGTGACAAAATTGAATTAAAACTGACTCAATATAAAGTAATCAGAAGGGTACCTGGTTAAATTATAAATATTCTAAAAAGATTTGAAATTGTTGCATGTTTTGTAAAGTAATGTTTTATTTTCACTGTTTTATTTTTATTATATTGTTTCTTTAAAATAATTCTAATCGATTGGCAAAACCTAACCAGGTGAGAGTTACTGTAACAAAATGAAAATATAGAACTTGGTACGAGTGTATCAATTCGTAAGAGAACGAGAAATAGAGTAATTAAATTGGTTGCTATGGAGAGCAATTTATTTGGAGAGAGGCTGGCTAGAGTTCGAAAGATGTGGAGATTGAAGTCGGTTGAACGTAAGAAGATTAAGTCGGGATTATTAAAGTGAAATACGCACTTGTTTAAAATACTCAATTAGTAGGGTGTTCAAGTGATTAGAAGATTGGCGAAGGGGAACCTTGGCGAAGGTATTAGATATACTTAATTGGTTGTTCATGAATACAGGACAAAATATCCGCGAACAAGGAGCAGGTAACAATTTGCTGATTGATTAGCAATTCAGAACTTTCGAACAATGTATTTTCTTTTTGTTTTAACTTTAAGTGCTTTATTTGACAATCTCCGTGAGTGAGAACGGATAGCGTCGATGGATGAGTAGAAAATAGCGGTAGCTGAAACTATTTTGGAAATACCCACGATCGCGACGCCTACGAGAGCATAAACTGTTGCGGGATATAGCCACTAGGTACTTAACATGTAACTTTTGAAACTAAGATTTAAATACTTGATGAAATTTTCAATTCTTGTTTTTATGTGAATGTGTATACATTTTTAGTACACGTACATAGAAACTAGAACATAGAACTTACATTTACTGATTATTGATTGGAAAGTGTCGCTTTCCGTACACGAAAAATAACTTTCCCGCACAAGTACCACACAGAAATCATGGCTATACAAAAAAATGGTACTGTAATGTAAACAAAATACTGGTAAGTTTGTAAGTACTGAAAGAATATACTGATTAGTTTCTACGAATTAATAAAAACTAGTAGTGTTACAATCATGCACATACTTTGACGCATTTTTTTAAACGTGCAATACTGGAAAATTCAGCGGAAATTTGGAAAAAATTTTTGGGGGGGTGGAGAAATGTTTTTTATAAATTGCAATAATTCTAAGCACATATTTTGCAAAAACAACTCGCTTTTTAAAAAATGTACACGACCTTTTTAATAGCTAATTTTTATAACAGATTTTGTTTAAAATAAAAATTTCTATCTTCAATTTTGTAGTTTTTAAATGGAAAATTTTAGCAATTTTCGAAAATTCAGAATTCGCAGTAAATGAGACTAGTTCCAGTTTTTTCACCGTTCTTTGATACTTACAAAGAGAAACTTTAAAGAAAAATTTTTGAGTTCTTTTTGAGAATTTTTCAAATTCAATTGCCTATACTTCACTCAAAGTTACGCGAAAACTTAATATTTTCGAAAAATTGTACATTGCCTTATTGGACAAGACCTGTCTTTAAAGAACCATTATTCAGAAAAAATCCCTATCTTTCATATTGTAATAAAGAAGATGCTGAAAAAAATAAACTTTTTCAATTACCGAAAAATCAGGAAACTGACCTGCACCATTTTCTTAAGTGCCCTTTACGCTATCCGAGGACAAAGCTTAATATAAAAGAAAAGAGCCATTTTTGAAAAAATTGTAAACCTTTTAAGGCTTCATGTAAAGTACCCCCAAAAATAATATTATCCGCTACAAACTCAGAGGGCCTCGGGTTCTCTTTTAAATCGATCGTGGAATATCAATTTTGGAAGAAATTGGCTGAATGGTTTAGGAAATAGAATTCACCACAGGTGGACGAACGGACGAACGGACGAACGGACGAACGGACGAACGGACGGACGAACGGACGAACGGACGGACGGACGGACGGACGGACGGACGGACGGACGGACGGACGGACGGACGGACGGACGGACGGACGCACGAACGGACGAACGAACGAACGAACGAACGAACGGACGGGCAGACGAATTGCCGTCAGTCAATATTTCGGTATCGAGGACCGATAAAATGGATTTTGACTACATAACGTGATATAGGAAGTAATTTACTACATATAAAAACAATATTTAATCACTTCTTCGTTGCCAGGACCCGACAGTGAGATTCTCTGTTAGAAATTCGCCGCTTTCCAGCGATTAATTACAGTTCTTTGTCTTCTTACGAAGTGCCGGTGAGAAAGTAAAAAACAAACAACCGCGAAATCCCGCTACATTTAAACAAAGTAGTACTTCCTAGTGACGCTAGAGCACAGCACTGGCCAGCTCAGGCAGTCAGGCAGCTAGCTGGATGGAGACGATGCTACTAGAAAACGCTACATGATTTCTAAGAAACAGAAGCGTCTCACAAGTTTTGTTGAAACGCGAGCCAACACAAGTCGTTGGCAATGAGAACGTAGAGAGTACTTTTCGCGTAGAGAGATTTCGTCAAGAGGTGTTATTCGTCATTCGAAATTCATGCAATATTGATGATAACCAGCCGCATAATGTATACTCTTTGAATGCTGGTACGAAGAACCAAATGTCTAAGAGGCGCAATCAGCTAATGTTGTATCCACGAGATCGGTGTATCCTCGTTGATATCTGATAAAAGCACGTGAAAATAAACGCCCAAAAGATGGAACATAAAATAGTTCTTTACGTATTTAATGTGTGTAACAAGATTCTAATGCTTGCGTGTGCTGACAACATAATTGTTATTTCCAAGGAAACAGAATTGTCGCTGGCTATATTTGTTCTAGATGGTGCTGCACACATTCATTTTACTTTCTCTCACAAAACTGCTAAGAACTATTTGTAGCCTTTGCAAGATCTATTTAGAAAGAGGTATGTAAATTGGCAATTAAGTTTTGCATTGAGTTTAAATTGAAAAGTGCCAACCACCCTGAACGTGATTTTTTACTAAAAATGACCGGAGATGAGAATGGGGAAAAAGTATGATGCACGAAAATTAAGAGCTTGAATGAAGGTTTCAGCTCAAAAAGAGAGAGAAATAGAATACATCCTTCCCATTACTACTGAAGACAATCGATGAACTAAGAAAATATTACTCTACAAGCTGTAAAACACATCTGAGATCTCTGTTCGGATAGCTGTGCATAGATCACACTAAGATGTCTGTGGGATATTCATTAGATCTTGAAGGACACATGACACAAAGTAATGAAGTTACGTGGACGATATAGGAATCTCAGTGTAAACCGCCCCATACTGAAACAAACCGCGATCTAGCGTACCACAATTTGTAGGATGGTATCTTCGATTGAACAAACCATAATTTAAAAAAATCTTAGCAGAAAAATATATCTATCCGCCTGTCTTGAAGCAATAAATAATAAGTACAATAATTGTTCACATATAGCAATGATAAACAATATTCACGAGCATTCTCGTCATAAGCAAATATATAAAATGAAACACTCGCTGAACAATTTTAGAAATGGTCTTAAGGATTTTTAATGAAATTTGTTTACCAAATTATGATCTTTTTCTAACTATTTTTTTCGAAAATACCATTTGCAACAAATCTGAGCAATTTCATCATACAATATTTTTCATGTTTTCTGAACGTTGAATTTTGTTCTTTGTTCTGAGAAATTAATCAACATATTCTGCTGCCATACGGTTACTATAAACCATATTAGGTTTAGTTCGGTATAAGAAGGTTGCAGAGCGATGTATAAGTAATATAGTATTCTGTGTGTGGCTGCTACTCAAAAGAGTGACAGCTAGCGTCAATATGGATGCACTGAACAACAAGAAAAACATAACCTCGAACGCCCAACAACAACATGGATTGAACTTGAAATCTTATGCCGGAGCTGCGACAATGGGCATTTTCCCGTCAAAGGACCAAGCAATTCTTATAGCATCCCCGAAGAACTTACAATAAAAGATTATATGAGTAAAATATTAACTTTGATCAATCCAAGTGATATTAGTTTTGTGTCGCGCAATAATTTGCATCTTATTATTATAATTAGCTGCTACGGGGTTATACACACTTGCAGTTTAAATAAATTTATCTTTATCTTTAAACTATGTGAAGTTACAATCCATTCCCAGAAAAAAATACTGCATGAAAAATCTTTACCGTTACTTATGTATCTAAAAAGATTATCATGCTTGCATGGATCCCAAATTAAAAAGTAATATCTGAAGATAGGCTTTGCAATACGCTTTGCAAAAGACGAGACATTTCCCGAAATGGAGATCTTTTTCCGATTTATTACAAATACATGTGTTTATGAATGCACGCCAGTAAAGTAACGTAGGAAACATGGAACAAGCATTTCAGAATTCTTAAATATATCCATTAGCACAAAAAATGACAATTTTTAGTCACACAAAACTTAAAAAGATTTTTCAAGGAGATAGCAATAACAAGAATAATCTCGAGTCGACAGCGAACCCCAGCACTAGCAGCATCGTATGCTCCGTTCGCATATGCTTTCGACAGGTATTCTAATATCTATTTGGTGTACGTATAAACAAAACTGTGATATAGTGTCTTCTTCAAGTATGTTCTGTGTGTGGCTGCTACTCGAAAGAGGGACAACTAGCGTCAATATGGATGCACTGAACAACAAGAAAAACATAACCTCGAACGTCCAACAACAACATGGATTGAACTTGAAATCTTATGCTGGAGTTGCGACAATGGACATTTTCCCGTCAAAGGACCAAGCCATTATTATAGAATCCCACGAAGGACTTACAATAAAAGATTATGTGAGTAAAATATCAACTTTTATCCAAGTGATATTAGTTTTGTGTCGCGCATAGCGAATAATTTTATTTGTGTGTTCTTAAGAAGTACCAAGAAAATCGCCAACTACTTAACAGTTAACCATCAAACTTTCACTATTAATGACAATGAAGTTAGTGTTAAACCCTTATTAAGCAAACATGTAAGAGTTATAATATCCAATGTCTGTCCAGTTATCCCACATGAGGTGATAAAAAATGCTCTTCAACAATTGTGTATTCAAACTTCTTCTTACATTACATTTATCAGAGCAGGTTTACCTGAACCAGGTATGTCCCATATTATGATCTTCAAGTGAATAATCTTTGTTCACCCAGACGAAATACATAAATTACCACAGTCACGTCTAATTCCATATTAAGACACAACTTCGTATAGACTATTTTTCACAACTGATTATATTACCTGTGTCAAATATAAAAATGAAGGTCACATTGCCAGCAAGTATCCAATTAATAAATTAACCTTTCGCAATTATAAATAGAGCAACAGATAAAGATAATGATAATATTTTAATAGAGATTCCCCCTCCAGAACAACCAGGAGACAATACATCTGGTTCGATTGCTTTGGATTATATAAATTTCCCTCCCGTCTGAATCATCCTCTACACCTAAGAATATATCAATTAGTTATGTAAAATGTGAAGACAGGCTGTAAACCCAGCAAAGAAAAAGAGAGCAAAAAATGTAAATGAAAAACCTGCCTCTCAAGACAATTTAGCTAACAAGTCAATAGAAGATCTTCTGGTCACAACCAAAACGTTTATAGGCTTCCATTCTCAAACACAATATTCAAATCTTTCCTTGAAAACTCTTTTGGGGCATCTGCCTCCATTCCTATAATAAAACTTATTCAACTGATTTTTATGCAATAATTGGTATGCCGAAAGAAACATATAAACTATTGAATGAAAGATTTATAAAGGGCAAATTTACAACAGTTAACAAAAATTACAACAAAAAAAATATTCCCTATTGAGAGACCTCAGGTACAACATTCAGTTTAGGCAGTACCTAAATACTGTATGTACTTATTCAGATCATACCATAAAATTTATATCATGCTGATAAGCTGAAAGTAGAATATAATACAAAGAAAATGCTATGATAGTTCTGCAATGGAATCTTAATGGCATTTACAGCAGGTTAGAAAACTTACAATATTTATGCAAACTACATAACCTTAATATAATCTGTATTAAAAATACAAAAAGAAAAACACATGGGAAAATAACTGGATATAATTGCACCTATAAAAATAGAAGCAACCCTGAATATGCATGTGGTGGCCTGGCTATATATTTCAAAAATTTGATTCCCAGTAAAATTCTAAAAATTCAAACCGACACGGAATTTTTGGCAATTAAAATAATTTAATTAACCCCATATGTATCGGAAATGTTTATATCCCTAATAGATATCCACCACAAGAAATCGAAATGTATGATATTATAAACCAGATAAAAGAGCCCTTCATTCTGTTTGGGGACTGTCATCATTCTTTATGTCACTTTTTGGAGAGTGTCATCATTCTTTATGGGGATCGTACAAAATTGATAAAAGAGGCAGACTATTGTAAAAAGTAATTGACGACCATGACAGCATCATCCTCAACTCTGGTGATCCCACACATAATAATATCAGTAACAGTAGACAAAGTGCGATTGATCTTTTAATGGCTTCCCCCACAATAGCTCAGAAATGAAACTGAAATGTTATGGATTTCCTCTATGATAGTGATCATTTCCCAATAGTGATTGATATCCATGAACCATTGTGTCCATTAATCATGAATGGTGCAACCCAGTTCCTAATTATAAGAAAATTAATTGGCGGGAATATCAGGAAAAAATCGATGAGCACCTCAATGAAGATATTTTCAAGGGCGATGATAATATTGACCAGATAGTGAAATCATTCTGCAACACTATATACAATGCTGCTAACTCTTAACACAAACGCACCATGGCCCTTTTAGGTTCAAAAGCGTTCCCTGGTGGAATACTGAATGCAAAGTCCTATTAGAAACGCTAAACAAGCTTTTAACTGGTATAAACAAGAAGAGATAATGATAGTCGATTTAACTATAAGAGAACTAGAGCTATTGCCCGCAGAGCTGTAAAAATAAACAAAGCTAGACCATGAACCGAATATATTTCCTCAATCAACAGCCAATCGAACTCAACTGAGATTTGGAAAAAATCAAATTCATACGTGGAATTATGACGAACATTTCTTGCGTTGCAAAGATCAGATAATTATGGACCACAAAATTACTGCTGAGGAATTTGCCGAAACCTTCATAAAAAGTCCAGCACTTCTAATTACATATGGAATTTATTACATAAAAAGAAAAAGTTGAAAGTGACACCAATTGATGATATCAACTATGACTATTATGACTGACTATAATGACATGAATTATCTAATTTTGATGCATGAACTCCAAGTTTTAAAAAAGATTAAAAAACTCAGCTTCTGGTCCAGTCAATATTCCAAACTTCTTAAAAATCTCCTAAAGAGTGGTACTAAAATTTTATTAAAAATATATAAATAATGTATTTTCTCAACTCTGGAAAAGTGCCACAGTCATTCCGATTCCCAAGCCTGACAGAGACCAGTCAAATCCTATACTTACTTACCAATCTCACTGACTTGCAACCTATTCAAAATATAGGAAAAAAATCATTAATAAAAAATTAAGTGGTTCCTTGAATCCCAACATTTAATAAAAGACAACCAATTTCGTTTCAGAACTGGACACTGCGCCATCTCTCATCATCTTAACGATAATCCATGAAACCTTTCTTGACGGACTTGTTATGATAGAAAATCTAGACGTTGAAAAACCATACAATATGGTATGCACGTACCGTATAGTTGCTAAATTACTTAGTTTTGGTATCAAAGGCAATATACGTTTCTTACCAACTTTATTAGCAACAGAATTATGCAAGTACGTATAAGTAACAATTTATCAACAATTAAAAAACTTAATAACGGGCTACCGCAAGGATCAGTGCTCAGTGTGACACTATTTTTAATCGCCATAAATGACATACAAAAGTCTTGGGCTTATATTTCACCACAGACTCACATGGCAAGAACAGATTTTTAAAACATACGCGGAATGCATCTATCGGTTCCTATTGCTGGATCATCTTCCTATGCATGAATCTTATGACATCTTGCTTGGAATATCCAGGGTTAGATCTGAGATTGCTTCCTTGGAAGTCAATTACTATCTTTGTATTAGTTTTATTATTATGTATTTCGGTCATAACAATAGGATACAGCTGATTAAGTAAACGAAGACACATTACTGATAAGCCTTGAAGTTTAATCATATGAAGTAGTTCTTTAATTCGAGTCGTCGTTTTAGATTGTGTATTCATAATATATTTTGATGTTATCCTTTGGAATTTTATTACTGATGATTGTGACATCGGTGCAGTTATGGACTTTCTATCTTTTTAAGCGCTTCCAGAATTGAAAGGTTGAACATGTTTTTTTGAGAATTATGCATTTTAGTCCAAATGAAAGAGAGAAAATTGTGTACTCTGTCCCATTTCAGAACCAGATTGTCAAAGTTTGCAAAAACACAAATATCATGCTTGAAATATAATATTATGGTAACCCCGCTCGTATCTCTCGAGCAGATGTGTATGATACTACCCCGATGATATTGTATCGGGGTGTATGTTACGAGTATGTAGGATTAATATTATGTTATAATCTATATGTTTGGATGCTTATATTAATGTAACCATATGTAACCCTCGAAAAGTTGTTATGACCCTGATCTGATGATACTGTATGATGATGGTATGTAAGATAAATAATATAATGTTATGCTTTATTATGTTATGACCTATGCATTACGATACGTAATGTTGTGTAATGAAGGGGGAAACCATAATTGTCTATGAACACCTTAAAAAAATAGTAGTCACTAACAGCCTTAGTCGTTGATGCGACTAAAAATAAAGAGAGAGAAAAAAGAATAATATATCTGTTTATCCTGCTGTACCCCTCTTCTCATGCAACATAGTTTCAGTTAATGTTCCATATTTGAGCACAACAGTATTAGAATAGTACCACAACAATAATACCATACAGGAGTACAAGATAAAGACCTGATTGCAAGGAATGTGTATTTAAAAAGAGAGTGGACTGAATAATGCATTGGAATATTTCATGTACAGCCACCTGGAGCTTTGCGGAGCTGAGTAGAGGGTTGATCCTGACCAGAATATGATTTGGATGAGATACTTCGCGAAAACAGACAGAATATATACTGGCCCACTGTACTGAATACTCAAGTGGAAGACCGTGTACAATTGTGTAGCAGTAGATGAGCCGAGAAGTCCCGTAGTTACTGAGGAGACTTGGAGAATAGTCCACAAACCACTCTGTCCTGTGGAATTAGCGCACATACATTATAGTGAACTGCAGGAGACACTCGTTGACACCATCACTACCCAGCTGTGTGCGACACGAATAGTAGGCGCACGCGAAGAGCTAAGTTCAATTGTTCGTCAGCGGAACAAGTTATGAAGTATGGCACGTAATGCTCTCCAGGTGACTCATTAATTGCACCTGAGTGAAAGGAAAATGAAGAGACAGAAACGACTTCTTCGCTCACAATGAATCCTGGAAGAAAGTAGCAAATTTGCACACCTGCGCTTATAAAGTGAATATAGAATGTCCAGTTGCATTCCAAACTCTAGAACTGCACACATGTGCTAATAAAAAAATACGAGCTAGAGACGACTCATGTTCTCGTAAAAGAGTTACCTCTCAATTGGAGTTCTACCACTAAGGGTCCGCCAACAAATTATACATCGCAAATTTTTAGTATTTTGAATCTTCTTCTCACCCCTCTAACGCATCCATAACGCGCACTTGAACCTCCCTTTGATAATACCTAACGCTTGCTACCCTCCCCCTTGTAAATGCAAGAAGTGGAAATAAATTATAACACAGCAAAAACAATGTGCATTTATTTTACATGTGTTATATATTAAAATTAATGATAATTAAAGTACAAATTAGTTGGCGATTCTGACTGCACCGAACAAGACTGTGACAAGTTGGAGTGAATAGAAAAGAAAAAATGTTGATCATAAGCCGTGTGCACCTTGGTGGATGATGCATGAGCGAAAGTCCACTGCGCCAATGTAAATAGATTCTAAAATATACTACATATCATTTTTTAATATTTTGTTCGTAATCTTTCAGATTCAATAAAATATTATGAAAATCATATTTCCATTTACATCTATTAATTTATATTATTTGTTTTAAAAACTAATTAGAAAATCTTTTAATGTTTTACTACAAGATAAAACTAGTGGCGCTACAGAATAGCACAACTGGGAAGGAGAGAAGGATATGGATATTAAACGGCCAGCAAACGAAGGTTGCGACGCAAGTGAGAAACATCGCCCTTCCTACGTCATCATTCAAACCTTTATTATCTGCATTGAACGCTCCATTTTCACTAAGATCGACGCGCTATAGCTAAAGGGAACTGGTCATGCGTAAAGGTGCGAGCGATAAAACTCAACTAAGCTTCTACCTTTCGTCGCCAAAGTCAAATGCAACGCTTACTGGACTAGCGCCACCCTACGTGTCCCTGTACAATAACAGTTACAGATTTTCCCCCAATCAGTAGTAGAAGAAAGGTCATTAATAACTTAAAAAATAATTATAATTTATAATTGTATAGAAGACAAGTAACAACCTATGAAATTCAGTTATCATTAAAATATTATGATGTATACTTTGATGTACCTATTACTAAAGAATTAGTCAACGTAAATACTTTTCCGAAATCTGAAGTAATTTCGGTATAATTCAGTTTAATATTCTTTTTATTTTGTTTTCACTTGTTTCAAATTTGATTGTTTATCAGTGGTGCACAGACTTCAAGGGTATTGTTTTCATATTCGAATGTATCGATGTGTGTTCTACGACTGAGTTATTTCCAAATCATCGCAAAAACGACATCAAATCGTAGGATCCTTGGGAGAGGTTGGCGACTGTGTACTTGCTACGTCGTCAACGGAGTATCTTTATTCGAGGTTACTTCCTGTAATTCACCAAAAAGAAGGAATATTTCTAAAAGTTCTTGCGACCTGAGATATAGGGCTCAAGTGCGGACGGTTGCACTCTCCAGTTCGTGCCCCAGGTACAGTCTAATTGAAATTCGAGCCGGCCGGCAAAATGCTTTAACAGTCATATGTTGCTGGGCTTCCTTCAGTGTTTGCTGCATAATGAGAGTGCAGTATTCCTTTGGGTTTGAGTTGTAATTCAAGTGGCGAAGCGTCAATGGATGCGTCGCATCCCTTCGTTATTTTGTTTCTTTTATGATTTTTAATCTTTACTGTCTGTCTCTCATTTCCTCTATGCAAAAACATATTGCCCGTTCTTTGGGACTTCAGACCATTATATAATTCACAGTATCGGGTTTTGTAAAACTGTGTTTTGCAGAAGATGTCAAAGAGTCACGCATCTGGTATGCATACAAGCCTCAGCAATTTCATTGACCACTAGGCGCGATAGCATATGGAATTGGCGGAAGTATTTCAAATTTCCTTTTCCAGGGCACTTGTAGTCAGAGCAGATTGTTAAACATCTTAATAAGTACAACTGTTTCTTCAACTTCTAAACAATGTTATCAATTTCGAATTGTCGAGAATTATATAGAACGTAGTTTCAACTGCGAACATTATTGAGTGTCGTGGTAAGTTTTGTTAAAACGCTATTTTAAAACAATATTTTAGTATTAAATCGTGGTATATATGTAGCACTTTTGTACATTCTCGAGATCATTACTTACGTGTCACGTATTATGTGACTGATCTTTTGTGCCTGCGTTGAATGTATGTTGGGGAAGAGGGTAGAATTATGATATGAACCCATGAAATATCCTTTTTTTGGGTCATATAAGGTGTCGAAATAATTGTAACTAATAAAGTGAATTGCGGTTTCTTACCATGTTTAATACAAAATGTGCTGTATTAACTTAAATGTTGTGGAACTAATACGTTTTATGCGATATTTATTTTTTCTAAATAGTTATTTTCTTAGTAACCAATGAATTGAAAACTCTTGTATTAATATTATAGTGTACTGTTTTATGCAGAAAAACAACAAACAAACTATAGTTGTCAAAAAATATTTCAAAACTGTTTTATTGACGAACTCTGTGAACAATAAATAGAAATACATGATTACAAATCACTTCGTTTTACAATAATCACAAATGTGGACTGAACTCACTGGACTGCCACAATCACTGTAAACCCACAATCTTCACAAGATACACTGAATTCACCATTTACTCATAAATTCTTTTGAAAATTCGACATTAAAACAGTCTGGTAGTAATACGAGCCGGGCTCATTATGCCACCAATCAAGTATCTCATATTACATCCACCACGCCATCTTATATTTTGGAAACACATCGTACCGAACATTCCGTTTTATTTCAAACCCACGGTAATATTAAAAAACTGCAATATTTCATCGTCAACTTACTTCCTTCATTTGTCGGAAAATCAAAATTTACGACGAAGTAAATTGCACTTCAGAGCAACGCTACTGAGACTAAAAGACTGAAGTTAATGGAATACAATGATGGTGTTAGATGACGTAGTTCTCCAGTCACTCGACAAATGTTAACACATTTCTAAGTAAAAAAATTTTCTCAAAGCTGAACGTTTTCCGATTAAAACGAGTAAGAGATTTGTCTTTTTTTCTGGAGTGTTGTAGTATATGGATGGATACAAGTCGTAGGCACTTAAAAAAGAGAACGGAAATTTCATAGAACGTTTAGAACAGTAGTTGTAGCGAAAAAAGTTTGAAAGTTTAACGGACCGAAAATATAACTAATGGAAATAGTACTCAGAAGAGTAGGATACACAAGGACACTATTGGATTAATAAAGAACGAAGTAGAATCGGATAGTCACATTTTGCGCCGGAATTGTTTATAAAAAGTGTACACGAGGTAGGAGTATATAAAAAAAGGGTCGCATACCAAATTTCTATACACCGTAATATTTCATTATTTAAATATTTTCATTTTTTGTATTGAAATTGTATTAAAACTCCAGTATTTACCGAAAATCCCACACTTTTTTTATACTTGTATCCCAAAATACTCTCATTTTTTAAACGATGAGACCTGAACAACATTCTCAGAGACCGTAGTATTTCAATATTTTCGTTTTTGTATTAAATCCCCCGTAATTTCATATTTTGATCCCCAAATGCTCACATTTTTTTGGTTTTTTACGCCTTGAAGTCTAATAAATACAAAGATCACGTTATTTTCATCCCAAAAAACGAATTGAGGAACGTTGAGGTCTGATCATAGACTGTTAAGTACTCACGCATTGAGGAGATATCTAAGACAACATTATTTTAAAATCACAATACTAATTATTTTACAATATAAATACTTAGACCACATTTTCGTTCAATCATGTAAAAAGATTAATTCAGTAATATCCAATGCCATAAATCCTTTACACACTAATCTCAAACTCTTAAATTCTAGAGCTTTAAAATCCTTTCTTTTAAACAATTAGCATATTGAATAGGCAAAAATGTGCTACAAATTTGACCAGGTTTATCAGATTTTAGATCAAAAACTTTTTTTGCAAATTTTGTATTTGCGTTTCTTATATCAACAATAGGATATTTGCATTCTGTTATTAATTCTGTATTTTGCATTGAACTCTTAAAATGATTAGTAACTTGATTCAGTTTCGATACTACGTCCATTACTAACGGGTAATTATTTTTTGTTTAAGAAAGGTTTGTGTATCGCAATTCTTAGAGACAGAAAAAAACTTATTTAATTCGGTTTTATGAAACTGCCAGAAACGAATTTAATATTACGTTAAGAACTGGAAAGACAATTTCAACTGTGTATGATAAAATAAACATAAGGCAAAGTCAGCGTTTGCTAGTTGTCCACATGCAAAAATTTTGTATGTTAAAAGTTGCATTGTAACTGATTTTAGTTTTCTGCAGCTACTGGAGTTCCACTGCACGTTTTAAAATGTATTTCTTTCTGGTTTCCATTTATACCGCATTTCCGTTTGCCCAGTGTATCATTTTTATTTTTGGCAAAAATATTGATCACATCTGTAAAGATATTTTATTGAGCGCAATTTCATTGTTTACATTCTACTTTACAAGGACTCTGGATCGTAACATTCGGGTATTATTTTCAACAGCGCTTGAGAACATCGACCGAGATTTCAGAAAACAGATTAATTACAAGTAAAAGAAAATTAGAACAATGAATAGCAATGTCCGAATTAAATTAGCATTCTCGTAATTATAAAAATTAAAAAATAAAAAGTACGTTTTCACTTATAATGATTTTTTTAATGAAATATTTTTGTTTTGTAATTTGTCTTCTGTTAAAATTTGTAAAATGCAGTTTGTTGCATTATGGTGAAATAACTGAAGTCATCTTTGTGAACTTCCTATCTTTATTCAGATAACTGGCTTAAAAGCTTTGCAGTCATCATTAGCGAAATCACGTACATGTGCGAAAGTAGAGAGACTGTACTCAGTTCAGTGAACTGTCTCCCGAATTTCTCCTCGTATAGTGGGACATAAGTTGCCACAATAGCGCGACGACACAATAGCGCCACATAAAGTCGGGAGACTGCCCACTATCTCCCAACTTTCGAAAGCTCACTATGTGAATAAATACAGTCAATTGATGTCTTCATATATTTCACAATTTAATTACATAAACACCTCATCAACATTCTCTACATTTGTTACATTAATTCTTGAATTACCATGTATTCTCCTTTAACATGTATGTAAATTTTTCTTACAATTAACTTGGTGTAAAATTGAAATTCGATTATAATAAAAGGAGTACCTTGAGTAAAATGGGATTTTTAAATTATTGTATTATTTTGTGTGTATTGATTGTACAAGCGTCATACAGCAGAGAAGAATAGTTTTTACAATTAGATATTCCAATTGTGAAAAAAATAAACAACGGGCATAGAATGACACGAATGTTGCTAGTTTGCGTTGATTAAAATGAAAATCGTGCAGAAAAGGAGAGTGGCAAAGTGCGTGGCGAGTTTGGAAGAGTCAGCCAATGTGCACGCCTCCACGCGCTTGCGCGGACACGCCAGTGCACACGACATCAGCGGCGCGTCGGCGAAGGCGACGGTGAAGGCGGAGGCGGCGACGGCAAGCGCCGGCGTCGCCTTGCGGGGGCGCTGAGTGGCGCCGGGGGGCGCCGGGGGG
>BOPP01000002.1:23511737-23546876 GCA_017312745.1 Gryllus bimaculatus
CGCCAGGGGGACGCAAGACCTTCGCAGGGTCGCGGGAGCCGTGAGCCCGCTGACAGCGCCCCCGCCGCTGCCCGGGTGCGCGGCCGGCATCAACTCAGGGGCTGACCGAGACGTCCCCATGACCGTTCAGAAGCCGCGCCGCGACGCGTTGCCGCCTGCCACCGCCGCTGCCGTTCGCCACCACCCACGTCAGACGCATTCTCCAGGCCCGCGCCCACCGCCACAAGAGCGGGCGGCGCGTGCGGGGAGTGGCAGGTGGGGCGGGGCTGCGCTGCACTATGTTGCCGCCCGCCGCCCGCTCCACCCGCCTGCCTGAAGCTCTTCGCGCCACCGCATCCTGCGCTCGCTTTGCTCGCACTCTTCTTTGCGTTATCTCGGCTGTTCTTGTTCGCGCCTTTGACACTTGCTATATCGCATTCCCATGTTCGACCGACAGAACGAAACCCGTGCAATATTCTGGGGTCTCTTTCTTTCTCACCGTAAACTTTAATTGCGTGATTTATATTTTCGTTTTCGGATCAGCGGAAGTCTACTTTTTATAATTTAAAAATAATACACATTAAAAATATTTGTTCTGCAAAAGATAATGTGTCGTAATTTGAGCAGTGTTTATCCGCAAGGCAGGCACGTACCAACAACGTATCAATTTCTAGTTTGCTTTTGATATTAGAACATTTGAACATGGGTGAAAAATCACAACGATAAAAGTACTTTTATAAATTCGAGAAATCTGTTTCTTCTTTGCAATAATCACTGTAAAGGCGTGGAGGCTTTGTTCATTTAAAACCACCGGCATTTTCAATGTCATTAACACCACGAAATACATTGCCACTGACATATAGCCTAAAATAAACACGTTTCCCAGAAATTTATAAAATGTCTACTTATGCCGTATCTGTTTTCGCCCATTATATTTTTTGTTTAGTTATTTTTATTTATTTATTTTATTCCCTCATTTATTTATTTATTATTTATTTAACTTATTCTATTATTATTTATATTTATTATTCTCATTCTAATTTATTATTTATTTATTTATCTTATTTATTTATTCTATTTATTTATTTATTATTTATTTTATTTATTTATTTATTTTATTTATTTACATTTATTTATTTATTCACTTTATTTATTTATTGTTTTGAAGAAAGATACCAACACGAACATCTTTACAGTTTCATTTACGTCACTACTTTATGTCTTTCAAAAATATTAATTATTCTTTTTAATTATTATAAAAATTATTATTCGTATTCATAAATACATTTCTAACTATTTCACCAGTTGGTGTTAAACCCCGGTTCCGGGTTAGTCGCGATAGACCGTATATGCGCACAAGTTCCAGATGGCTCGCGGCGGGCGCCCGCCAGGTATAATTCGAGCCTCTGCCGACGGCCCGGGTCAGTCAGGCACAGTAACGCCATCAGTGTATTTGTCAGTGGTGTGGCACGTCTAAGTTCATCTGAAGTAAGCTGAGCTGTTAAGTGTGCATGCATGCTGAACAATAGTTCAGTGGAACCCCTGATTAGCGCCGTGAATTTCTAGCCAGCGCATGAATTGTAGACGTGCATCGGACAGTGGTAGAATTCATGCAGACTGTGCGATGTGTAAAAGAAGCGTCGAACAGTCTGTAAATAAAAACCAATTGAAAACAAATGTGTGATCATTCAGTAAACAAACACTAATACTTCTTTGTTAAAAATACTTACCTTTTGTTTCTAATCACCACTAAGGAAACGTTACAATAAGTAGCTAATGACTAATAATAATAATAAACAATAATAATTTTAATCAATACATAACTAATAATAATAATGAATAATAATAATCAATTAATATAAAATAATAATAATGAACAGATATGAAATCATCCTCTTCCCAATAAAACTGTCTGTCCAGTGTGACAATATCGAAATGTTAGCGAATTAACGATGATTGAGTGTCGCTATTACGTAATACTCTACGTTGTTTATATGCCACTAATGTCTTATATTTTACACGTTAAAAGTACTTGTTCTGCTGGATCCTCTTACGATCTTATGTACACTTTGATGTTATCCTTTATAGGCCTCCGTCGCCTGTACTCGTTCTGTATCGCCTGTCGCCACCTCCTGTTGTAGAGCAATCTCTACGTTTACGCCGTTTCGTTTCTAGATTGTCGGCAAGTTTCTACTGATGCCAGTTAATTAACTTTGCATGCGTATTACCTGTGGCGTGGGGCGCGGCTTAGTTAAAATTTGATGCTGTTCTGTTAAATCTTTTTGATTCAAAGAGCGTCTGTGGCCATTTCTGTTGTAATGTTTGCGATCATTGCCATAATATTCCTTTAAAGAAACGCCTCTCTTGAATCAAAACACGGAACCAACAGTTTTTTTGCTGACGATGCGAATAAGTATTTACAATAAAGAATCGTGACAATAGTACAATATTAGAGTTATCGAATGAGTTTTCGTCAATATTAAATTAATAGTTAAACTAACAAAAAACTGATTTCAAGCTCCAGTGTCCATTTCACACATAAACAGTTGTATAGCTCTTTCTGAAGAAAATTAACCGATGTGCCATTAAAGACTGATGTTAACGTAACGAAAAACATATCTGGATCATCAATTCAAACTTTCAAATGAATGCTCCCACCTTTCAATTAATTCAAACACAATTTGAATTCACCTTAGCTCGCGTTCGGAATCTCATTGAATTCAGCGAAACCTTACGCTGGTACATATTCTGTTCGAATATTCATTCCCGCCTGAGACTTATAGCATAATCATTCTGAGTAGAACACACGCAACCTTTAGCTTTCCACGATCCGTGCTAAATTACAAAAACCGGAATTGCTTCAAAAAAATATCAGCAAATCAAACCCCACCATAATTCTCGCAAGCCTTCTTTCAACTAAGCTACGATTCCTCCATTGCCATCTCGCTTCTCGTTTACGAACTCAGTATTTTGTGTAAAAAATACTTATTTAAGAGTGTAATTTTTCATTCAGCCATACATGAGTCTATAACTACCGTATCAACACACTCAATGTAGGTTTAATTACTTCCGACATGGGGTCAGGTAATAACAGCTGCCTGAATAAATGTTTACCTTACCAGTTACTGAACCATACTGAACCATCAAAAATGGGCATAAATTGCGAAAAAAGTATCTCATAACAATAAAAATTAATGTATTAGCTAACATTTAAACGGTATTATTATAAAATACTAAAATACCAGTATTAAAGTATTACGTTCTATCAATTGTAATCGATAGTTTTCGAGCTTACCGTCGACCTGTGCACCACCTCGTGACCGAACCAGAGGTCACCAATCGCCCTTGTACTCAGATTTCATAAATCACTTCAACATCACACCATTCATCTCACTGCCAAATCTCACAAATTGTCCCAACCAAGTTTGAAATATTCCTTCTTCGATATTTTGTTAATGCAAATCTCCGTTCATGTACCTACACAATTCTCAATCCTCTGAAAATTTATATTATCTACAAGATTTATGTCAAAATCCAATCCCCATCATTCAATCCGCTGTATATCTTGGATGCACAATGGCCTACAAACCAATAATTCTCAATCGTAAAACGTTTCTAGGCCTTCTCCATTTGCGGTCTCATGCCAGGCAAATCAAATATACAGAAAATGTAGATTTTCCTAAATACATATTATTTTACAAAATGCTTCCCTGTTTGATATCCTAACTCTTCCAAGTTACATAACAAACCGGCACTTACTCCCGATGTCGTCCATTTCTCTCTCACTCATTCTCTCGCTTCTTATCCAGAGTTCCTCAAGCCGAACACAGTTTAAAAATCGGAAACAAAAACCCACCACACACCAACTTAAATCGAAAGCTTCCGTTGAGAGTCTTCACCCCCCCCCCGGATCATCCAAATGCACCTGATGTGGCTGAGCTCATTCAATTCATGTGTACTCAATTCATCTGTGAGTAATATCTACATACATGATCTATATAATCAATGTACCCTTAAATGCATCTTCCTCTGCTCATGCTGAGCAGCCTTAGGCGCCAACCAGGAAAAATGAAAAAACAATATGTATGTCTTCTTCTGAGTACACATGATCAACTTTTCGCCCACTTCCTTGTGATTCCTATTGAGCAGAATGCTGAGATGGCCCACTTGATTTGACATCCAGAAAGTTTAAACTGCACATCTGTGCAAATTCTTCTTGAGCTCAGTGGCGGAATAAAGTTATTCAAACGTAATCTTCTCTATGATCTCGTGGCGTTTTAAGCGCCGATCCTCTTGTGAAATGCATGACCAAGGGGCTAATATCAAAATCTGTAGTGCACTTTGCCTCATGCAAAAATCAGGTTTACTTTTTATTTGCTTATAGGACATTGCAAGTGTAAGTGATACAATTGATTCAACCTAAGCCGGTCGAAGAAAATGACCTTTTGAGAGTCTTGAACATTCCCAAAAGTTTCTAATCCCGGTTCCCACGTGCCTAATTCACTTAAACAGACTCATATTCACACCTTCAAGCGCGTGAATACGATAGAAAAACCTCTTACTATTGCCGGGCGTCTAGTATACATAATGGATAAAGCTATACTTCCTTTGTGTCTAGAAATTACTCTACTCTAACACGTGTTTTAGAATCATGTTTCTATTTCCATTGATTTCTTCGAAAAATTGCAAAAACAAAACATTACGAATTGTATAGAAAATTACGTAAATTTTTTACCTTAAAATCTTTTTTAAAATCATCCTCCACTTTTCCAAAATCCATGAACAATGACTTTGGAAAACCCCCGTTAGCTTGTTGTAATTTCTGCCTTCCGATCTTATTTCAATCTATTTTTATTTAATGTCTTAAAATCGCTCCATTATTTTAAAACAATTCCATTTGTCTGAAAAAAGAAGCGGACGCTTAAACGAAAACCCGCAGGTTTCATTTGTCGTTAACACTCTCTAAATTTGCAGAAACTGCGTAAAATTAGCAAATAACATGCGAAAAGTGTCTGTAATGTTAGCACCCAGCAGTTTAATACCGAGATCGCATTATCCTCCATACCAATTCTTCCAAAAACTCTACTAGAGTATCATTATTAATACTTTTGCAGTTGAGCGCAAAAATCTGCCAATACCTGTAGATAGAAACACGTGGACTGTCTTTTGCGCTTCTCCCCCATTTCATACGACACACAGTTAATCTGTTATTGTAGCAATTAAATAAAAAATCACTATTTTTTCGGAAAACGAAAACTATTTCATAGAATTAATTTCAATATTTTGACATGCCATAATTAATGCAGTTAATTTCCAGTACAAATCCATTTCTGTTAAAGAGATATCCTAGCCCATGAAACCCTAGACCCTGCATTTGCTAACAAGCTCCGCACAAGAACCACAATGGTCCTTGGAATTCCAGCTTCGGCCTGCAGTTCCCAGGCGTCCCCTCAGCGCAATGGCAGCACAATGCCACAGCTACTTGCCATACTTGCAGGCAGACTCTGACACCACGTCAATATATTTTAAAACCAAAAAGCTAGCATGTAATTTCCACAGTATAAAATAGCTAAAATAACCCTATAATCAATTTCATTATAATAACAATAACCTTTAGTTCTCTAAGTTACAATTGTACCTTATAGAAAACATTTCCGATTGCTGAAGGAGCGAGCACGCGAACGACCCCCACAACCGCCGCATTCCGTGCTGCCAGCCAAGTCAGTTCGAGGAAAGTTTTTTGCGAGCATCCTGGCTGCATAAGCATCACACTCTCTTCACATCGCAATGTTCGCAGGTGTACGCGATGCTCCAAGATTTGTTCAAATAGTGCAATAGTGTAGTGTAGTGCGATCCGCATATGATCTATGGTTACTTAATATCCAACTATCAGGCCAATGACATCTTTCAGTCCACTTATTCCGCATTTGCCCAAAGACAAGGGCGAAACCAAGCCAAACCTTTTATAGCTGTAACACCCACACGCCTCCGGCTGCAAGTAATCCTAAAGCGTAGTCTACCAAAACTAAGCATCTCAGTCTCTCTCCGTATCGCGCAAGGAGCTGTGAAGTCATTCCTCTTTGCCAAGAAAGGGGGAAAGCGCTCGTCGAGGCGGGACCGCCCCAGCCGGGCCGAGAGAGAGCACTGGCGAAAGAGATCCGTCTCTCTCTCGGGACGACGAAGACCCGCCGAGACACCGGATTCCCGTACTCTCGTAAGTTATAAGTATTCTCTCGTAAGCAGTCCAAAGTTCAGCCAGAGATCGAAAGAGACTCCAATTATAACTACACATAGTTGTAGATGAGAAATTTCTCCTAATTATTGATTCGACTTTTTACAAATACAATAACTGCTCGGCTAAAACGCTATAATCAACGTGTCCATTATGTTTTAATTAATATTAGATCACACTGCAGTAATTGGTGACACAATGAAAAGTAAAAAAGTAAAAAAACAAAACTTAAAAACATTAATTTATAACATCAAGCGAACGTATTGCCACATCAACACATGTGTTACGTTTCAATATATCGTTGATGTAACTGAAAACCTCTCATCAATTGCACATTTTGGACAAAACTTTAAATATGAACATCAATAATTGCTAGATTCCATTCGCCGAGAGAAGCTTGTCTTAGCGTCCTCTTCACTCACTCTATCTCCCCATCCTGGTCTGACGAGATAACCGGACTCCGTACTCTCCTCGTACTTTTCGCACATGGAGACAGCTGTCCAACGTACGCGCCGCGCCCCGTATGCCGTTTCTTCCCCGTCCCTCTACCGGCGCGTGATCCTGAGCGGAACTTTTCGACTCTTCGTGCAATATCCGAAGCCGTTCAGGCTTTTAGGCCATTTATTATATATGATTTCTTCTACTTCGTTTCTCAATGAAATCTTAATTACTACTATATAAAAGCAAGGGATAAATTAAAATGTATTCTTCCCTTTCGTTTCTTATCTAATATGTGAAGTATTTGTTAATATATTTTGACCACAATTAAGTGCCAACTTTTGAGAAAATCATGGTTATAACAATAACATTATATTGTATTACCTATAATATTAATTAATAATAATAATAATAATAACAATAATAAATAAAATAATAATAATAATAATTTCGAAACCAGTGTTTCTAAGTAATCATTAATACAATGATCTGCGCACACATATATCAATAAATTTAAAAAAAAGAATTATTGCACGATTATTGACAACATTGTATTTTTAATTAAAATCAACATTCTAAATTTTAAAAAATTACACTGATAAACAAGAAATAACAACAACTGCAATACAACATACAAACAATACAAAATTACGAACTGATACAAAAAAATACCTGAAATGAAAATAAAATAATCAATTTCAACATACATAATGCAATTTAATTTAATCTAAAATTTTTTATTTCAAATTTAATATTAACATTTTAAAATAATTATTAATATTAATTAATACTATATAATATATGTATTAAATATTATTTCTTTCATTAATTTTCATAATCATTATACACGAATACACTCGTACAGCCGTGTAAAACCTTAAACAACGCTCAAACGCATCAAGTCATCTCTCAACGCTTCAACATCTAATGTTGCTGATCGCTAACGGTCACACATCACACACACATCCCCGCTTCTGTTCCTCAAGGAAGTTAATTTACTTTATATTTCAACTGTCTATATCTATTGAATTCAATGAAATTTTAAACACGTTACAGTTATAGAACATGCATACTGCTCCGAAACTAAGCTGTAAATGGGACTATTATTTTCGTCGACATGTCACCACTAGGATCCAATTTAAGACACACATTTTATTTGTGCATAAACACCAGTTATGCAAGAAGGAACGTTTGGTTATTGCCGGGGAAGTCTTGTTTCTCATTCTTAAGGTAAGAAGAGCAGCCGTTTCCTCCAAATGTCTCATACCACTAATCTAGCAAGCGACAAAAATTCATTCCTAACCGAGAATTCGCCATTAATTTTCAACGCCACCAGTGTCACGCGTCACCCAAGCTCTCTGCGCCCAGAGACGCGACCGTCCAAAGGTCGAAACGACTGCGCTCGCTGTTGATGTCTACGAAAAACCGTGCGGGCGCCCTCCGTCTGACGCGCCCTTGACCGTTCTGACGACCCCCTCTACGCACGATTAATAGAGTGGCCTTGCTACTCTGTCCTGAGTCTCTCATGCCAAGACCGTTCTAAATTTGCGCATTCTCGGAGCCTAGTTCGTTCAAGTCCTCTTCTTTGCTACTACCAAGAACGAAGGGAATATTCGGCAGATTAACCACCCTTAACTGGGTACGGTCACCATTATTAACACGCGACGGCAATCTTGAGCACATGTGCATATATTTAAATTTAGCACCTTACACGGAAACTGCACTGGTCACAATCATTATGCCTCTTAACTTATACTTACCACGAAATAGATACATCAGAATATGAGGAGACGTTCCTTTAAAACTGCCAAAGAATTAATAGTATCTTTCATGTACAAAACTCTATGTTTATCAAACTAATAATATATTCCCTTTGTCTAGAGCTCGCACTAACAAATTCTGGAAAGTTAATGAAAAATGATTTATTTTGCCGAAACTTTCAATCTCGTGGTGGTTCTATGTCCACTGAAGTCTCGCATGCTTATTGGCCCGGAATTCATGACGAAGAGCTACTACACCTAGTAATGAAATAACTCTCATGTTCGCGTATGGTACACAAAATAACGAACATTTTACAGTTTCATTTAGTCATACTTTACTGTCTTTCAAAAATATAATTTATTCTTTTTAATTATTTAAAATTATTTATTTATTATAATAATTTCTAACTATTTTACCAGTTGGTGTTAAATATTCACATGTCATATTAAGTTTTCTCCTATAAGTATATGTTTTACATTTTTATTGAAATTTTACTTTTGATAGCATGTTTATCTGTTTGCGACACTGAACTAGCCTGTGTAACCATATTCCTAAACGTTTACTCTTCTACAGTAAATGTTTGTAACTGTTATTGTACAATTGTTATGTATACAATTGATCCATGATGAGATTTTAAAAACAAATATTTGCCAAAATTATATTCGAAGATAAAAATATACATTATAATTTTGTCATTATTTCGTTTACTTACCTACATGTTCCGATTTAAATATAGTGACTCCCAAAGGTTGGGAGCTGGAAGGAGATGAAGACACTGTCATCCATTCGGGAGCTTCAGTACCAAAAATTTAAGTAACGAAGTTTATGGAATGGATGAGTGTCCTTGTCCTCTCCCAAACACAGATCTTCAGGAGTCACTGTATTAAAATCGGACAATTATTTCAGCTTTTAGATATATTTTGTCAGAAAACCTGTTATAATGTCAAATTCTGTTAGATTCTCCTCAACGAAAATATTATAATCAATTTCCCATCTTGATCAGGTTTTCGTCCAGTTTCCCTGTTCCTTGCGAAAATGCTGATATGGCCCCGTGTTTGGTTCTGGACATAAATGTAACACCAAATTAACTTTCCCCATCGCATGTTACACACAGTTTTAAACTGTTTTTGACGTAAATAAATAATTAAATATATAAATAAATATCACACAAACCAAACATTTTATGAATTTCGGCTCTGAAGATGTCAAATTTATTTTGTCAAATCATCAGCGGTAAGAACGCGCGGATTGCGTCATCTGCCGGCGCCCCCCAAACTGGACGGTTCCGGGTTAGTCGCGTAGACGTATGGCGCAAGTTCCAGATGGCTCGCGGCGGGCGCCGGCCAGGTATAAATTCGCCGCTGCCGACGGCCGCGGGTCTGTCAGGCAGTAAGCAGTCAGTGTATGTTGTCAGTGAGTGTGCAGTCTAAGTCAGTCTGCAGTGGAAGCTGAGCTGTTAAGTGTGCATCATGGTGAACAATAGTTCAGTGGACCCTGATTAGCACCGTGAATTCTAGCCAGCGCAGTGAATTGTAGACAGTGCATCGGACAGTGGTAGATGCATCAGACTGTGCGATAGTGTAAAAGAAGTGAACAGTGTAAATAAATAACCAAGTGAAAAACATGTGTATCATTCAGAAACAAAATATACTTCTTTGTTAAAATATTACCTTTTGTTTTAATTGACCACTAAGAAACGTTACAATAATAGTAATAATAATAATAATAATAATAATAATAATAATAATAATAATAATAATAATAATAATAATGAACAGATTATGAATCATCCCTTCCCAATAAAACTTCTGTCAGTGGTGACAATTCGAATGTAGCGAATTAACGATGATTGGATATGCTAATTACGTAATTAGCTCTACGTTTGGTTTATTGCACTAATGTCTTATATTTTACGCAAAAAGTACTTGTTCTGCTGGATCCTCTTTACGATTCTGTTGTAGCGACTTTGCATGTTATCCTTTATAGCCTCCGTCGCCTGTATCGTTCTGTATCGCCTGTGCCACCTTCCTGTTGTAGAGAATCTCTACGTTTACGCGTTTCGTTTCTAATTGTCGGCAAGTTTCTACTGTGCAGTTAATAACTTTGCATGCGTTTATTAGTAAAATTTGATGCGTGTCTGTTAAATCTTTTTTGTTCAAAAGCGTTGTGGCCATTCTGTTGTAATGTTTGCGTTCATTGCCAATTTTCCTTTAAAGAAACGCCCTCGTTGAATCAAAACGGAAACAGTTTTTTTTGCTGACGATGCGAATAATATTTACAATAAAGAATCAGTAAATAGTCCAATATTAGAGGTTTCGAATGAGTTTCGTAATATTAAATTAATAGTAAACTAAGAAAAAACTGTTTCAGTCCAGTGTTCCATTTCAAATAAACAGTTGTATACTCATCTCAAAATTAACGATGTGCCATTAAAACTGATGTTAAGGTAACGAAATATTTGGATCACTCAATTCAAACTTCAAATGGAATGTCCATTTCAATTAATTAAACACAAAATTGAATTCATTAAGCTACGCGTTCGGAATTCATTGAAATTCAGTCGAACCTTATCGCTGTACATATTTTTCGAATATTCATTCCCGCCTGAGATATAGCATAACATTCTGAGGAAACACAACCTTTAGCTTTCACATCTTTAAATTACAAAAACGAATTGTTCAAAAAATAAGCAAATCATACCCACATAATTCTCGCAAGCCTTTCTTTAATAAGTTACGAATTCCTCCATTGCATTGCTTCTTGGTTTACGAATCAGTATTTTTTGTAAAAAATTACTTATTTAAGAGTGGTAATTTTTTTTCAGCCATTACATGAGTCTATAACTACCGTATAACACTCAATGTAGTAATTTTATTCGACAGGGGTCGGTATCAACAGCTGCTGAATAAATGTTACTATACCATTAGTGACCATACTGAACATCAAAAATGGGCATAAATTGGCGAAAAAGTATTATAACAATAAAAATTAATATATTAGCTAACATTTAAACGGTATTATTATAAAATACTAAATATGCCAGTATAAAGTATTGTACGTTCTATCAATTGTAATCAAATAGGTTTTCGAGCTTAACCGTCGACCTGTGCACACCTCTGACCGAACCGAGGTCACCATTGCCCTTGTACTCAGATTTCATAAATCCTTCAACATCACCCATTCATTCTCACTGCCAAATAATCTCACAAATTGTTTCCCAACAAGTTGAAATATTCCTTTCGATTTTTTAATGCAAATCTCCGTTCTTACCTACACAATTCTCCAATCTCTGAAATTATATTATCTACAAATTTATGTCGAAAACCAATCCCCATCATTCAATCCGCCTTATATCTTGGAATGCAAATGGCCTACAAACCAATATTCTCAATCGTTAAAACGTATTCTAGGATTCTCCTATTTGGGTCTCAGCCAGCAAATCAAATATACAAAAATGTAGATTTTCCAAAATAAATTATTTTACAAATGCTTCCTGGTTTGTACTAACTCTCAGTTACATAACAAACTCGGCATTACTCCGATGTCCGTCCATTTCTCTCTCCTATTCTCTCGCTTCTATCCAGAAGTTCCTCAGCCGAACATTTAAAAATCGGAAAAAAAACACCACAACAGACTAAATCGGAAACTTCCGTGAGAGTTCTTCCCCCCCCCCCCCCGATCATCATGCACCTGATGTGGCTTAGCTCATTCAATTCATGTGTACTCAATTCATCTGTGAGTAATATTTACTACATGATGCTAATATAATTCAATGTACCCTAAATGCATCGTTCTCTGCTGCTGAGGGCCTTAGGGCCAACCAGGAAAAAATGAAAAAAATATTGTATGTCTTCTTCTGAGTCAATGATCAACTTTTTCGTCCAGTTCTGTGATCCTTTGAGCAAATGCTGAGATGGCCACTTGATTTGACATCCAGAAAGTTTAGATTCACTATCTGTGCAAATTTTCTTGAGCTCAGTGGGGAATAAAGTTATTCAAGTAATCTTTCTCTATGTTCTCGTGGCGTTAAGCCGATGTGAAATGCATGACAAGGGCTAATATCAAAATCTGTAGCTGATTTGCCTATGCAAATAGGTTTACTTTTTATTGTTATAGGAATTGCAGTGATATCAATTGATTCACCGGTCGAAAAAATGACCTTTTGAAAGTTCTGAACATTTCAGAAGTTCTAATCGGTCCAGTGCCTTATCATTAAACAAACTTTATTACTTCAAACGGTGAATATTCGATAGAAAAACTCTTACGTATTGCCGGGCTCTAGTATTACATATGGATAAAGCTTATTCCTTTGTGTAGGAAATTACTTACTCTAACACGTGTTTTCAGAATCCATGTTTTATTTGTCCTTGATTTTCGAAAATTGCAAAAAAGAAACATTGCGAATTGTATAGAAAATAGTAATTTTTTCCTTAAAATCTGTTTTAAAAATCACCTTTTTCCAAATCATGAACAATGATTTGGAAAAACCAGTAGTTGGTTTGTAATTTCTGCTTCGATCTAATTCAGATTATTTTTTTAATTCTTAAAATCGCTCCATTTTTAAAACAAGTCCATGTCTGAAAAAAAGGAAGCGGACGCTTAAAGGAAAGGCGCAGGTTTCATTTTCGTTGAACTCTCTAAATTTGCAGAAACTGTAAAATTAGAAATAATGCGAGAATGTGTGTAATGTAGCACCAGCAGTTAATACACGGGATCGCATATTCTCATACCAATTCTTTCCAAAAACTCCTTACTAGGAGTATTCATTATTTAGTTTTGAGTTGAGGCAGAAATCTCAATACTGTAGAAACCGTGACTGTTTTGCGCTTCTCCCCATTATACGACACACAGTAAACTGGTTTTTACATGAAATAAATAAATCACTTTTTTTCGGAAACGCAAACTATTCATAGAATTAATTCAATTTTGACATGCAAATTAATGCAGGTTAGGTTTCAGTACAAATCATTTCTGTAAAGCGTTTCATAACTGCATTTTGTAACAAGCTCGCACAAGACACATGGTTCTTGGAATTCCAGTTTCGGCTCGCGTTCCCAGGGTCCTCAGCGCATGGCAGCAACATGCACAGGCTTGTGCCACATTGGGCAACTCTGACACCTGAATATTTTAAACCTAAAAAGTAGCATTGTAATTTCCACAGTATAAAATGCTAAATAACCCTATAATCAATTTCATTAGTTAATAACAATAACTTTAGTTCTTAAGTTACAATGTACTTTAGAAAACATTTCCATTGGCTGGAAGGAGACGAGCACGCGAAGCCACCGCCACAACCGCCGCATTCCGTGCTGCCAGCAAGTCAGTTCGAGAGAAAGTTTTGTTGCGAGCACTCCTGTGCTGCATAAGCTCACACTCTCTTCACATCGCAATGTTCGCAGTGTACGCGTGCTCAAGATTGTTCAATTAGTGCAATAGTGTAGTGTATTGTGCGATGATATGATTATGTTACTTTAATAATCAGTTACAGCACAATGACATTTTGCAGTCACTTATTGCATTTGCCTAAAGACAAAGGCGAAACAAAGCCAACTTTTATTATTGTAACACAAGTCGGTGCAAGTAATCTTACAGGTAGTCTGACAAAACTGCATTCAGTTTCTCTCGTATCGCGCAGGAGCTGTGAGTCATTCTCGTTGGCCCAAGAAGGGGAAAGGGTCGGGAGGGGGAACCGCCCAGCCGAGGCCGAGAGAGAGCACTGGCGAAAGAGATGCTCTCTCTCTTCGGGAGACGAGAGCCGCCGATCACGGATTCCCGTATCTCGTAGGTAAGTATTCTCGTAAGCAGTCCAAGTCAGCCGAGGATCGGAAGAGACTCCAGATTATAACTACATAGTGTAGATGAAATACTTTCTCCTAATTATTATTGATTTTAAAAAATACAATAATTGCTCGCTAACGCTATAATCAAACGTGTCCTTATTTTTTAATAATATTAAATCACATAGAGTAATTGGTACACAAGAAAAGTAAAAAAAGTAAAAAAACAAAACTTAAAAAATTAATTTAAAAAAGCGGAAATTGGCCACATCAACAACTGTGTTTACGTTTTCAATATTTGTTTGTAAATGAAAACCTCTCATAATTGCAATTTTGGAAAAATTAAAATATGAAATAATAATTGTTGATTCCATTGAAGAGAAGGTTTTCTTAGTGTCCTTCATCGATCTATCTCCCATCTGGTCTGAGAGATGACCGACTCCTATCTTCGTATTTCGCACATGGAGAAGCTGTCAACGTACGCGCCGCGCCGTAGCCGTTCTTCCCGTCCCCTCCTACGGCGCGGCTGAGGAAGCTTTGACTCCTTGTGATGATCCCGAGCGTTCAGGCTTTTAGGCCATTTTATTATATATGATTTCTTTACTTCGTTTCTCAATTAAATCTTAATTATATATTAATAAACAGGGATAGAATTAAAATGTTATTTTCCTTGTTCTTATTAAGTAGGTGAAGTATTTGTTTAATATATTTTGACACAATTAGTTGCCAACTTTGAGAAAATATGTTATAAAATAAATTATATTGTTATTACTATAATATTAATAATAATAATAATAATAATAATAATTAATAATAATAATAATAATTAATAATAATAATTTCGAAACGAGTGTTTCTTAAGTAATATTAATAAATGTATGCACACATTATTAATAAATTTAAAAAAAGATTATTGACATTATTGACAAATTGTATTTTTAATTAAAATCAACATTTAATTTAAAAATTACACTGATAAACAAAATAACAACAACTGAATACAACATTACAAAACAATACAAAATTACACTGATAACAAAAACAATAACTGAAAGAAAATAAAAATAAATCAATTTACATACTTTGAATGCAATTTAATTTAATCTAAAATTTTTTATTTCAATTAATATTAATATTTTAAAATACTTATTAATATTAATTAATACTATATAATATATTGTATTAATATTATTTCTTCATTCATTTTCTTAAATATTATGTATGTGTAAATTAAAGTAAATAAGTTTCAATAATTAATGTTGAGTAAACATCCCGCTTCTGTTTCCTCAAGTAAGATTATTTATATTAACTGTTATTATATCTATTAGTATTCAATGTAAATTTTTAATACAGTTTAAGTTATAAAGATAGTGCCGAATAAGCAAAATGGGCTATTATTTTCGCGAATGTTAGCGATAGGGTCCAATTTAAGCAAAGAATTTTATTTTGTGATACACACAGTTATGCAAGAAGAACGTTTGGTATGCGCGGGAAGTCTTGTTTCTCCATTCTTAATGGGTAAGAAGACACGTTTCTCCATTCTTTACCACTACTAGAAAGGACAAAATCTATACCCAGAATTTCGATAAATTTTCAACGCAGTGTCACGTGTCACCAAGCTCTGCGCCAGGACGCGATGTCCAAGGTCAACGACTGCGCTCCTGTTGATGTCTACGAAAACCGTTGGCGGGGTCCTCCGTCTGACGGCCCTGACGTCTGACGCCCCCCTACGAGATTATAGAGTGGCCTTGCTCTCGAGGTCTAGAAGCGTTCTAGTTGCGCATTCTCGGAGGCTCTATTGTCGTTCAAGCCTTTCTTGCTTACAAGAACGAGAGACAATATTCGGCAAATTACCACCTTTATAGGGTAATATTACAGAGAATTTGGAAGGCACATGGAATTTGAAATTTAGAAATTTTTCAGGGAAACTGATGGTCACGTAAATTATGTGTACTTATATTACACGGCAAATAGTAGTAATATGAAGTGACGTTCCTTTAAAATGCCAAAGAGATAATATGTATCTTTGTACAAACTCTATTGTTTACAAAGATACATAATATATCCCTTTTTGTCAATAGAGTAGCACTAACTAACATTTCTGCGGAAATAGTAATGAAAAAGTGATTATTTTGCGAAATTAATCTCTGGTTGGTTTGTATGGTCTGAAGTCTCGCATGTTATTGGCCGGAATTTCATGAGTGAAGTCGTACTAACGCGTAGTGATGAAATAACTCTTTTTCGCGTATTGTTAACAAAAAACGGTTGATAGAAACATCTTTCATTTCGAAGTTCGCATTCTACTCCCAACCGCACTTTACCCGTGTAATCCAATAGCCTTAGAATATTCAACATTTTTTTGAAATTTTTTTTTCGAATTTGAAAATAAATTTTTCAACAAAGTATTTTGAAGAAACTCTGATAATAATTTTTATTTAAGACCCTAAAATCGTTGACATTTCAACTGAATTGTACTGAAAAAACATTGTTCATTGGGTACACGAGCTGGTGATAATTTCGAGTTTGAAAAGGTAGGAAATATTCTTATTTTAGATTATAATCATTATTCAAAACATTTTACTTTTTTTTGACACACTGTTCGGCTTGTTTCGCTTTCAGTCACATTAACATCTTTCTCTGCTATAAACAGGCTTAAAGGCTTGAAGGCATTAATCCAGAGAATTCAGGAGAACACAAAGAGAACACTGGGAAAATAGATTCAGGTACCAGCGGGCACACTGTGTAATTTGACGTGTTTCATTTGAAGCACTAGTTTATGCTGTTGGATTTTCCGCTCTTCTTAAGAAACAGTGTACAGCTAAAGACAATATGAAAGGAAAATTGTGTAGATCATTATTAAACAAACAATTCATATTGATTTGTCTCTATATTAATATATACTGAAGGTTCGGTCGTAATAACGCAGAGGAGCACTTTTGGCATTCTCTCATGACTCAGGGAAAAACGATTGCACGGAAATATAATTAGAATGAATCTTGAAAACGAATGGGCGGGAAACGAACTAATTCGTGAAGACATATTACGACATCATTTGTCTACTAAACGCTAACTTTCTCTGCTGTCAAATGTCTGTGCTCAATTGCGGAAATCAATATTACACTTTAGATCACATGGGATGACCAGGCTCTAAAACCAGTATCCGGAAGTTCAGGTACCTTTACTAATCATAGATCCCGATCCTATTAATTGATTCTTTTCCCCAAGGATTCGAATCATCCTTTTGTGCGCCCTAGTTGACAAAGTAGCTACTTGCATTTCGCGCAATGAGCTCCCTCCGGCCTCTCTCAGCGGTACCCTGGCGCTCCACATTCATCTGCAAGAAACACATCCCAACTTTTAAACTCGGCGACCGGTGTGCTCGTAATTCCACGCAGAACTTGCAGCGCGACTCCGCTGCAGCCGTCCCCACCCCTTCCTCTTCGCCCTCGCCCTCGCCCTCGCCCTCGCCCACGCCCACGCCCACGCCGCCACGAACGTCGCACGGGGCAGTGCCAGACCGCGCCGCACGGCGTCGCACAGCTCGCTCGCTCGCTCCGCCCCTCCCCCTGCCCCGACGCAACTTCCTCCGCCGAGTGAATATTTAATGAGACACAATGGCCGAAATGAGCGGCTAATCTCTCCGCGGAAATCAGCGTTGCATTTTAGAACAGCGTCATTTCATCGGGATTCGAGCGGCGCGACCGGGGATCGAATATTGCCCCGGGGCGTGTCTTCGCGAGCAGGAATGTGTGGACGCGCAGGTCGGATTGAGGTCGATACGCAAGGCACAGCAATGGATTTGAAACTCGTACATTAACAAGAAGTTGAAATTTTAATTATTGATACTTCATAATTTTCATCAGAACAGAATGTTAAATAATAATAATAATAATAATAATAATAATAATAATAATAATAATAATAATAATAATAATAATTATAATAATATGATTATCATTATTGCGAGAACTACTAATTTTTTTATTGAGATACAATTGAATTTATGAGTATTAAGAAATTGGAAGGCATGCTTTGATTGATGATACCTATGTGACTTCTCTCGCAGTACCAGTGAACTGTGCACGATATAATAATAATAGTAATAATAATAATAATAGTAGTAGTAGTAATAATAATAGTAATACTAATAATAGTAGTAATAATAATAATCCTTTTTACATTCTACTCACTATCCTTTAATTTTTTGTGTCATATATTAGTTCATATTTACTTTGTGAACAAAAATGTGTAATAACATGAGTGTTCTTCATGCAGCAACATAGTTTATCAAATCCGCATAATGCAATTTATGAAACTTGTATTTCCAATTTTATGCTGGCTGTGTTCGCTGTCTCTGAAAGGACTCTGACCAGAAGGGTCTTAGGCTTCGAGTACTGACGGTGGCGGAAGTCTACACTTGCTAAGTCGAATTCAGGAGCTGTCTGCGGGCGAATTGTCGCCTGCTCCGATCGGTCCAGCCGTTGTTTCTCTGGTCAATACCAGGCAAATTCCGGAGCAGTATACTAACCAAAGCGTGACAGACCGCGTGCAATCTTTCCTTCCTCTTCCTTACGCTATCCTCTCCCCTTACACACGCATACACTACAACTCATAGACATATAGTACTTCCATGCACTACGCTACCATATATATGAGAATACCATTCGAGCATTAAACCATATATATGAGAATACCATTCGAGAGCATTAAACTTATCCTGGCTGGAGTGGTGAACCGATAGAGGAGATACTTGGAAATCGCCCGCAATCCTACGTAGATCGTCCCAAATCTCTCCATCCAATGTGGGAAGACCTTCACCTCCCGGGATAAAAAAATCTTCACTACACTAATGGCACTAATGAAATTTCTTCCTAGAAAAGATCCACTTCGGTGTAGTCAATCGCAACTTGTCACGAAAGCAGCTTCTCGTGAAGGTGACCATTTTTCGGTAACTGAAGGGTTTCTGCTGGCCATTCAGGAGCAAGTAATTCTGAGATGTAGCCACTGGTTCACAGGAAGGGGATCCTAATGCTTCTTGTGCGATGTGAGATCCAAATTTATCAGAGAGGCTGTCGCTCTCGTATCGATTTGGAATGGGAATATAAGCTGTTCACTTTGCAAGTTCTTCTCGTAAACACTTTGTTATCTGCTTGTTTCAGTATGGTGTTTACTACGTTAACTCCAACGTCATCAATATCCATGCCTGGGTGATTCCATAATCACTTGAACCATTGACACATTTCTCTAATACGACCTCTTTTGCCGCACTACTGCATACTGATTTCAATAACTTGTCTTACCGTGGTTGTCACAACAATGCCTGCATAATTTAAGTTTATGCCTCGTACGCGCGCCATTTCTGTCTCCCCGGCGTTTAGCTGCTTTTTCACTTTGGGGCTTCTTCATGTCCTCATGTGCCTCGCCTGTTCATTGCTGTAGTTGCCAGCAGGAATACTTTAGAAGCAGGAGTGAGTAACTCTGCCGACTTCGTCAACTGGAATGAAGAGGCTGACTGAAGTTCTTTGTACAGGGAAGGGTCTTAAAGCCGTAAATATTCCATCTTGATATTGTCCGGTGTGTGCATGATCACGTCCCTGATCACAGAATCAGCGTATGACGTTTCGCAGCTGGTACGTTCGGCATTCATTTATTATACAACAATCTTTTATTTTAATTATTCAATTTTGATTATTTCTACCTTCTTGAAAAATTGATTTTAACTACGAAATCATTGTTTTCTAAAAAACTCATTTTAACTATAAACGCTCAATTTAATCCAAAATAACCTGGATTAAACAAAAAAACACCTCCACTACTGTTTTATTAAAAAAATGCCTCATTCTACCAAGCATTTTCTACCATTTTTCTTCATTGTTTCTGTCTCATCACATCATTTTTTTACTTTAAATTTAAATTATTTACAGTTTTGTACACTTGATTAATCATTCATTTACTTAACCAAAATATACGATAGTAAAATTTTACAAAGTGTCACTTGTGTTCTACAAATATATCTCAAATGCGTTTTTAAAATCACTCTATTAGCAGACTTTGAGTAATAGAAAATTATCTATTAATTGTGATATTTTATTATACATTTAAATTTTAAATTACTTATTACTCACATTTTGTATTTATCTCATTCGCATCAAAACATTTTGTAAGGGTGAATGTTTGTCGCTTACCTTTCCCAGCTTGCAGCCCATCCATTACACGAATTGATGTTCTTCGTTCTTCCGAAGGCAGCTGACCCCCACAGCCCTTATCGCGCGAACATTTTGTCTGGTCCTCGTAGTGCAGCGTTCTCCAAGGAACACGGGAGCACCATCCATCATCGTCAAGGAGCTGAGAGGAAGGCAAAGACATGAAAGTGGGAAGTGGCGAATAACTCTGGTGTCATTCATACTCCGATGTGAATTATCCTTTCAATAATGGAAGCAACATTGGGAATCTGTCTAAAAAATTAACCTTTTTCCCAGAGAGAAGTTTCAACACTGTTGCCTTTACTGCAGCCATGATGTTGATTAATGAGACGATGCTACATAGAAGTTAAATGTATGATTTTATCGCACTATTCTTACTTTCAGTTGTACAATATGATTACCTTCGAAATATTTTATCTTGAATTTGCACTTCTCCGCTAACAGAAAGTCTCTCCATCACTTTTACAGCGCCATTTTTCTGACACCCACAGAATATATGCCACTTTTATTTTTTCCAGTTACTCTAAAAATGGTGAGTTTCATACTACAGTAAGTCAACAAATGAGAAAATTGTATCGTTATCATTCTTTTATTAGCTACAGTAAAATCATCGAATTTTATCCATATATCCTGAAGAATTTCTTGTCCGTTTGTTATCCCTAATCCTTACAAACAAAGGAATTTCGAACTGACTCGTTGGTCCACACGTTGATGGAGTTTTGGCTGAAATTAATTTGGCACCCACCAGTCTCCCAGCGTTGTCAATAGATTTTTATTCTCCCATATTATCTGGGTTTACTGAATTGCTTAGGGCCTATACCGGAATGGCTCCTAGATTTGAAGTCTTTCCAGTCCTCAATGTACAGCTGCATTCCCTTAAATGTTTCAATTCCATATAAATGTAGAGCACGTGTAAATTTCCTGCCATTCAGAATCCCACGCACATCGGTCTGAATCATACCCGCGCTCTTGCGGTAAAGTAACCTCTGGCGACCTTGAGGCGAACGGCTCGCCCGGGACCTAGCACTCTCGCCTCTTTACTAGAACATTACGTTTTCCCTGACATTGGTAGCATCCGGGCTGCCTCCACTTCCCCCTCCCTCGCAAGCTTAAGGAAGGTAGCGCGAAATCAGCTGATGCGCCCGCCCGCCACGACTTGTACTGGCCCACCGTTTTACGGAGCACGACTCCCGATCCCTGAACCGTCGCCCATTCCCATTTTCAGACAGATCAACTGGGCGCGCCTGCCAATGGTTACCATTGTTGTCTGTAAAACGCTGTTAATATAAAGTATATCATGTTATTAAGGAAAAACCTGCAGGGGACTATCATTTATCCTATCTGACTCTCTAAACACAACACATAAGTTCACACTGGAGATACGTAAAAAATAATTCTTGGAATTATTTTTGTCAATTTCCATAAGGTTTGGGTTGAATTGAGCGTTTATTGGTATGCCGCTGAAAACCGTGGTTATAAGAAACAGAAAATATGAATTTTAATAGATTAAATATTAGTACACTAAAAACACTTGGTACTGATAAAATATCCTAGTTCGCGGCAAGCAATTTACCTCATTTGACAGTTTCACTGGAAACACACAGAAACGACCCTACATCCACCCCGTTGGCAGACGCCACGCAGGTGTCTGCTGTCGCGGCAGCAGGTTTGAATTTCGCGCCCGGAAGTAACATTTAAAATCAATTACATCGAAAACATTTTTTTTTTTTTCGGAAAAACTAGTTCTGACATTCTTTATGAACCTAAACACAGAATCTGGGGTATTTTTTGTAACGGGAGCTCCAGGGTAGCTTGTATAAATATTGTATAGTGTCTAAAATCCGCCACCGTCGGGACCCGAACCCCCGGACCTCCCTCATGATCGATGCTGAGATAATAATAATTCTGCCTCTGAACACAGCCGCTCTCACCCATCGAGGTGTCCAAAGAAAACGTATAGTTAGAGGGCGGATATTTAATGAAATGCCATTGTTTTCTTTGCACTTTAAAACAATGACGTTTTGTATAAAAATTCGTTTTATATTATGAAGAAACAAAAGGACCCATTTGTATATGAAATTTTTTGTCGATTTCGCCTGATAAGATATTCTTTACCTTTTTGCATCATTTTTACTGCATTTTTCGAAAATTTCATCGATTTCAATATCATTTTAATGGTACTCGCTTCAAACAATATTTACGAGGTGCAACAAATGTTCACCACAGAATTCCTGAGTAGCCTATTTGATTTTTTCGCTCATATATTGTAACGTCGGCAGTTAGTACTATGAAATCTAAGGTTCCTGCGACGTTTATTGGCGCCATTGTCAGTTCCGCCGACTTCGCGATAAATAAAGGCAGAGATTTTCTTCTAAAGAAAAAGTCCAAACCAAACGTTTACAAGCTGAGTTCACTTGAACACAAAGATAAAGCTTCGATTACATCAGTAACATATCCTACAGCTTGAGTTGTTCATCTGAAGTGGTTTTGATCATATTTTCAAACTTTTCTTTGTTTGTAGGACATTTTTAAAGCAAATTAACAGCATTTTATTGATCACTTTTGGCACTGTTTTACGAGTAGGTCATGAAAATTCGCCCCCTACTTACATTCGATTGAAAATTGATACAGGCATATTTTTATAAAGCATCGAAACCTTTCAACGGACCACGGATCACACTAACTTAATTTTGCTCTAAAAGTTGTATCCATATATCTTGTCGACGCTAAAGTAGAATCTATTTTTTGTCTTGTGGCAACCTGCAAATTGTCACATGAACCGAATCTTTTTTTTTTTAATTCATTAAATGAGCCTGTTTAGTTGGTTCAAGAGACGTCGATTGGATTATTAATGATTTCGGGTTTTCACTATTGAAGTACAATTTGTCACTGCGTTGTTTAAGATCAATAAATGAAGGTAATATAGATGTAGTACATTATTTAGTATAACGTGTCTAATTGTTTCGTTTTTTTTCAAAATATTGCAACTGAATACTAAACGCGAAACTAAAATACATTATTTAAGAAAATAATTTACTTTCGATGAAATAAAGTTGTTTCGACTTGCGATGTAAATTGAACTTACGAGGGTTTTCTTACTTATAAGAGATATTTCATTCAACTGACGTTTTGTTACATAAAAATATGAAATATATTGTTTCCTCAATTTTAAACTGTCCTGGAATGCTTCCGAGTGTACTATTCAAGACGCAATTAGCTGTACAAAACAGTTTTGTCTTTTCCAGTTTGGATTTTATGTATTTATTTCAATGTGATCAAATGTGAATATGTAAAGAAATAATAAAAATATCTTCAAGTAAAATTTCGCTTGTTGAGAAAGTGAAATGACATGACACTGCTAATGGTGATAAGGCTAAGATCGCACCATTTGTAACACCGTGTTGTATAGTCGAAGTGTGGGCACAGGTGATCCATTACCAAGCTCACAAGTGCCCGCCCATCCACCGCGGACAGTCACACTCCTTCCATTCTCTTCAGCCAGGTTGTACGATGTGAAAAGTGTTGTCAAGGAGGTGTACCGGCAGTGGGGTGAAAGAAGAGTTTGGCAATTCGCCATTGCAGTTTACGAAACATGTTTGATTTGTTATGTTTTTAGTTACTATGTACTTTAACAGCTATTTTCTCATTTATGCGCGATATTGAATTTTTCGTAAAGAATGTGGCTCATTTCATTGAATGACTAGTATTGCAAGTGTTAGGAAACTCCACCGCTATGCAACATCAGAATATTATGCACTGTGAGGGACATACTTGTGAATCTCGAATACAGATCAATGTTTTTTATGAGTCCGTATTAAATTCATTTGACATTCCATTCTCGGTTAATATTGGTTGGCCTTCTAATGGCTTCAGATGGAGCTTATAAGATTAACGGGTGGGGGAGCACTGAAGGATAAATACAATAGAAATATCAATTTATTAGTCTTATGCAAACTTTTCGTTGTGTGGCTTCTCATTTTTGCACAAGATGCAACAGATATTTTATCAATGTTGAGATCCATATATTTGTGCGAGCAATAGTCGAAAATGAAGATAACGAAATGTCACTCCAGAAAAAATATCTCAGAATGTGGACAATGTGATACTTTGAATAGTATACACTGTCGAATACATTCTTTAATTTATGTAGCAAACTGTTGGCTTAATTTGTACTAGTTGTAGTATTTATAAGGAATTATTGTTTGTTATCAGTGCATTGTAGTTCGTGCATACTAAAGTATGTTTTGCGTTATTAAAAATAAACGTAATATGTTCTCTCGCCCCTCTGCTAAGCAGGAAACTTCAGTTTTAAATTTGCATTTTGTAGCACATGTTCAGGATGGCATTCACATTATGGAAATTTTCTATTGTAAATAAATCTGTCTTGCTGGTAAAGTCCTGATGCAAGATTTTAGAATAAGAGGAAATTTTAGGAAAACTATACGTGATGTATGGGGGAGAAGTATAAATGTGCGAACGTTTTCTCGAGTTCCAGAATTCTCTCTTCAGTCCTTTAGTGTACATAATTGTATGATAAATAAAAGTACCGACAAAGCGTGGCAAACAATATGGAAAAGTAGAAATTTCTGCTTTTGAGTTGGTTGGACAAGTATTAGCAAAGTGCACTTCACAATTTCAAGTCACATCAAGTACAAATTCTACTATTTCTTATTATCAAACGGTTACTCTGCTTAAATGTATAATGTTTTCACTGCAGATGTCAATCATTTATGTAGTAATTGTGCACTAGGAGGAAGTGTAGGAAAGAAGTATTAAAATTCCGAGTTATATGCAATTTTTATAAAAATATTTTTTCATATTTAAAAAGATCGATTATGTAATTTAAACGCTCTGATCTAGGCGTCAATAAATTACCCTTTTCTCAGGTCTCGAACTAGAAACAACATGATGGGAGGAGACGACGAACATTTGATGAACCGGGAAGAAGGCGAAGGCTGTTCAGGTATATGTTGTAAGATGAATGTTTAGTGGCAGTATAAAATCTAAAACGTTTTCATAACGATTCTAATGATACCGACAGCAACAAATGTACTGCCCATTTTTTATTTCTTGTATTTTTACATGTACTTCCTTTTTTTCTACACAACTTATTTCCTATTTTCGAATAATCAATTTACGCATGTCACTGTGTGTGTAGGAAATTAATTTGTACAATAAGAATGAGGTGCAACTATCATATACAAAGAGCAATTAAACAATAGATACTATGTACTTTTATGACAATGTTTGCAAAAAATTGACTCTCAAATAATGACACCGGGCAAACTTCACTAATTCCAATTTCCTCTAGTATGGTTTTTACAAGGGTCATTCAAAAAGTAATGCCTACTATTTTTTCTACTTAATAAAATTAGTTAGGTAAAAAAATTGCATTGAATCTTTTTCTCAAATCTACAATATACCGCTGTAGTAACTCTCTGTGTCAACATATGGCAGAACAGTAGTCGTTTGAAAAATGGACGGAATCGATGTTCGTAAGAGACCGCAATGTATGATTGAATCCTTGAATGCCAAAGGCGAAATGACAATTCGCATTCAGGAAACTCTAAAAACTGTATGCGGTGATTGGCCAACAGTGGTTGGCAGCATTTAGACGATAGGTTCGTCGCTGTAACGAAGCTGAAGGGCAAACCCCCTTAGCTGACGAAAAGCGGAGAGATCGATGACTCCTGTCTCTCCTCGCAACATTCAGCATGTCGATGACATCATTCGTGGGGACCGCTGGGTAATTGCAGACATTGGACACAAATCATCTGTCACATTTCACTCTCTGCATTTAAAAATTCAATCACACACACAATCACACCACTCTTACGAACATTGATGTTGCCACATGTTGACGCAGAAAGTTACTGCTGCTGTGGATTGTAGAAGAAGGTTTGACAGATAGTGCCTAATTAATTTTTGCCACTTAACTAATTTTATTTAAGTAAAAAAAATAGAAGGCATTACTTTCTAACTGCCCCTTGTAATTTTAAATAATACAGCGCGACCTCTGTCGATTTATTAGAAAATTGATAGTGTTAAATGAAGAAACCTCAGTATTTTTTGCAGTCTCCATAAATACAGAATTTATCAGTGCGCTATTCTTTTCAATGGGCAGTAACATTTTGGGCAGCCATCTGCTGCCCAGAAACTCGGAGACGCGACACGCCAAATTTATGTGAACCAACTTTCATTGGCTAATAGAAAAAGAAAGAGAGAACTAAGATAGTCAATAAAAAGGAACGATTGAAGTCACAGTTTATTGGGTAAAGTCGTAATCAAACCTTTAAAAGACTTGTTAATAATTTTGTGAATATTTTCAAAAACATTTGATTGATAAATATATCAGTGGATTTCTCATGTCATTCAATCACCTGAAAATGGCAGCATCCAAGCAACTCTGAGGATGAAAATCAGAATATTATAAAGAAATGAATGAAAACGCAAGTGTTTATGTTCATGAGTTCCCTTGGAAAACAGAAATTTATGGGATAACTAGTCGAAAGTTTTGTGATATGCATTTGGGCTATAAGATTTTCTTGTATGGTTTTCTGCGATCTTAAATAGATTTTTCCACAAAACAGGACCTCATAACTCGTTTCATTCCAACCTTCATGGTTTTGGGGAACACCAAGACATGCATTTTAAAATTTCAGCCTAAATGAGAATCATCTAAAAAATCTTACGTTATGCATCGATACGAACGATACATTGAATCAGTCAACAGTACAAATCTTGAACTTTTCTTAACGCTAGAAAATAAATGTTATTTAACAGGTTTAAAATCTATTTATATAGCATCGTAGGCTATCACGGCCGGGGTTAAAATCTGAGAAAGTTTCTGGGGTGGTAGGCTGCGGTCCAGTTGGCGTTGAAGAGCTAAACATTTCGTCTACGACAACGGCGACATCTTCAGTGGCGGCAGGGGGACATCCTCGGCAGAATCCGGGGCGGCTGCTGACCCTGCCGCCACTGAGGATGTCCACTGTAGTCGTGGACAAAACGTTTGTCCCTTGAACGTCAATTGGCAACGACATATCGGCCCGGAAACTTTCCTTGATATTAAAATATATTATTTGAAAAAATATTTATTTCCCACTCCATAATCCTACCTAATTAAAAGTTTATCTTAATGCTTAAAAGTTGGTTTTCATTCACAACATTTCAAAATAAGTGAAATTGATATGATTGGAGTGTAAATGGAATGAGTCTTTAATTGTTACCAACAAATATCAGGCGCTTATATATTTGAAGATCAGGAAGTAAGACAGGAAAAGAGGCAGTTTTGTTTAAAATTCTTTTTGTAAACACTTTTAAACAAAGATAATAAAATGAATATCAGAGTATTCCGATTGAAAAAAAAAATTCACATGTTCGCTCAAAGTAACACTTTCAGATATATTCCCGATAAACTTCCTCCATCTTTTCCTTTCCTAATTCCATGCATATCCTCTTCCTATGTATTATCCTAACTTCATAAGTTTTAATAGTATTCACAGCCTGTAGGCCAAAAGTTCAACTTCCACTTTCTTTCATAAACTAGATTCAGTAAAGAGTCATGGAAATTAGCCACTTCACTCTTTTTATCATGAAAATCTTAAGAACAAAGGCAATTTGCAAAGACGCGGTATATAATGAATGTTTTCCCTTTCCGGAACGCTTCTTTTTCCTTCTCCCCAAAATTAATTTATTAATTAATTTTTCTCTGAAACAATCCTTAATTGTAGCATGTTCTGGTTTCTTACAAAATTTCACGTATAATTTTATTACTTAAGCTCCGCTTTCTACAACATAAATCTTCCAGAAAGAGGAATGTAGAAATGACAGTTGCTTTGATTACACAATACACAAAGTGGATCATACGCTTTTACTTATTTGCTAAATTATGAGTGATGACTGTGTCTTGCATCAGTGCACACGACCATGCTTCCGGTATTACTACTGGCATAATATGAATGAATCACATTTATAATGAGAATTACACCATTTAGGAAATGATGGCAAATCGTACTCTAAATCAAAATATTTTTTTTTTAAATTGCTGACTAAAATAAAGAGGTAAAAATCTTTTTTTTGCTCACGCTACAATTTCCATTAATAAATTCATATTTATTAATTAACAAAGAGCTCAGCAATAATTCACAATATTAAATGAACATTTTGAAAACGATGTCGCTTCGCGTAGTTATAACTCAATAGTATCACCTAAAGAAATCCATATGATTATAATACGTTAACGTTACTTAAGTCAATGCCTAATCACATCAAATTATTAAAATTGATACAAGAGTTTAAGAGCCAAGTAATATCTCTTCTTCTGCACAACTATTTCTGTCAAATTATATACTATATTGATCTTCAGAAATGGAAAATATTTATTTCATGAATGATATATAATTAATTATTTAACATATACTGTGCTATTTTAAAAGACTAAATACGCCTCTACCAGGTAATGTTCTTTGTACCAGCGTAAGTGTCAATAAACGCCATCTCGATCAGGGTTTTCGAACATTATCTCTGGATCCGTTCTGTAAATGCTGAAAATTGATGCTTGTTTTGCTTCAGGACATAAATGTAACATCACTATGCGCGTTTTTAATCTCTCGATTAGATAGATGCTGGTTTTCTGGCCGATATAGAGGTGTTTTTCTGGATGGCTATTTTGTTAGTAATACTAACAACTAATCAAATCTGTAGTTCGTTTACGAATTCCAATGAGTTTTCTTGTCCGAGGCAGTCGTGGTTTAACTGTTTGCAATACCTATTGCACGTGTGGCTCAAGCGAGGGTAAACGTCATTTATTATTATAATTTTGCTCATATTTGCGTAAAAAAAGAATTAATTATTCATTCTGATATATTCTATGTCCATGCCATCTGCTTTTTTCGTCCAACCAAGTGTCGTGCACTTAGTTCTTGTCTCGAGAGAGCCGGTAGCTTCCAAGGAGTAATATTTCTCTGGAATGGAAATCACGCAAGCTGGCGTGCAGGGAGGCGCCGGACCTTACCTTCCAGCCGGAAAGGAACACCACCATCTTCCGGTATATAAGATGCACTACACTTACTGAACTGATGACCATAGTAGTTGATGCACTTGTAAACATCAAATAAGCAAACAAAATATTTATTTTGTACTACTTATGTGACTACAATGCAATGTTTTAATATGATAATTATGACACCTTTATTTATTGTAAATATCATTACTCATTTAAACTTCTGTTAGCTAGTACATTTCACTCCATGCCGTTGTGACAGCCGGTAATCAGCGTCAGCCTGTTCTCAAGTACCTGAAATTTAGTTATAAAATTTGCTTCGTTATATATAGAATACCCCTTTCATTTTAACCTTACGTTCAAACATTGTTGACATTAATTACAAGGTAAATAAAATATAAACTTAATGGCCCTTCACAGCTCACTCTACTTGACCTGGCTCCTCGAGTTTTGTTGTTGAGAGATAGGTTTTCATTTTTCTCTTTGCCAACCCATCAGGTTGAGCTCTCAATACTTGAATTTAATATTATTTACATAGCAGTGGGAATCAGACATATTTTACAAAACTGGGAAAATGTGTATATTTCAAGACCTGAAGAACTGTCAATAACCCTCCTCATACATGAAATTACTATCGTTTGTTTCTTAACGAAACATAGTTATCCGGAGGTACGAAATATCTTCAAGACACCTGTAGTTGGATACAGTTTCCCTTGGTGAGAACTAGAAAAACTCTCCACAAGTGTTCAGGTCACATTCAGTAGTTTTAGTACCCAGGTCTAGAAAAGATGGTGTCAGTCTTACATTCTAAAGAGCAAATTCACAAGGAAATCGTGCAATTGTGAAGATAGCTTGAGGGGCGCTTGGAGGAAATAAATTGAATGGAATTGAATCGGAGCGTAGGAGGCTGGGATGGGGCCGAGCGGCGCTCTTGTGGGCCAGTGAAGGACCCCGCCTCCCTCGCGAATATCGAGCGCCGGTTGCGAACAGGAGAGAGGGCGGGGCGGGGCGGGCCCGGGAGCGTGAGAGTGAAGGGCAAAACGGCGGCCAGAGGACCCCCCTCCGGGAAGTGCCACGTGGAATTTGTTCTGGTATGTGCCTACTCCCTCCTCCTTCCATTCCCTCAGCGCCTTGGAGCTACTTCGCGCTAGAACTAGGAGTGAGGTACTGCTTTGAAAATAACCGTCCATATTCAGTAGTATTTGCATTCGTTAAATTTTCTTCTTGTTTCACGTTTTGAGAAGGTTTATTTACAGAGCTTTCTGAATTCCCCTCCCAGCTACTTCAAGTACCTCTATTATTTTTACTCAATAGCAGCTATTCGATTGTCCCCTTTTCGCTTTTACTTCATTTCCGGTGTGCTATTTGCATTTCTCATCTTAATCTTGTAAAATTCCATTATTTTTCCTCGCCGCTTCGCTTCTTACTTTTCCTTCACTCCACTCCTATCATCTGCCATCCTTCTTACTCTTCTCCTTCAACTCTACTCCTCTCTTATCTATCTCGGACTTCTATCTCTTGATTGTTGGATTACAAACATTCTAGTAATAATGGGAATAATAATTACGATGTAACGTGGCAGATGAAATAATGAACATGAGTACAAGTAGTAAATCGAAAGGTAAGAGATCTCATAAAATCTTAAAGCGAACCAATTTATGGCTATCGCGGCGTGATCGCGATCTGAAATCTGTTATGGAGAGACAGCTGCTTCTCTCGCTGTCTTGTTTTACCCGCAATCTTTCGAGAAGACCGTTTATGAAAAAAAATATAGTTGTTTGATTAATACTTGCAGTATTGCTAAATCTGTTTCCGAGGTGCCGATGGTATTGCTCAACCTGCAACTGGCTACTGTAAAGGGCACATAAAATTCCTGAACCATTGACCACTTGCGGTTGACTGTTCGGTCGCAACAAAAAGGGCGTCCAGTGACACAGCGCGCCGCGTTTCCCCTTGCGCTTCCTGTTTCTCTGCGGGGGCTGTTCCACCCTGCTCCCTCGTGCGCGCCGTGTGGAAGTCAATGATGCCCTTGCGGGCGCCGATTAGCCGCGCTTCTGACGCGCGGGCAGTCGCTTGTTCGTCCATTAACGCACATGAAGCCAGCGCAGGCCGCGAGGGACGGATCGGCCTGCAATTTGATATCCGAGTTTCATTAACATTTGATTACTGGCCTTAATTTCGATCAAAAGACTTCATAAACAACGAACACTTTCCCAGTAAATTAATTCTGCTCAACTCATGCTATCATATGTCGTAGGGAAAAGAGATGAAGTGACATGTGATATGTAAGACATTCTATAAAGCTTTGCAAAATAAAGTACAGTTTTTGGGGAAAATGTGAGGAATTTTACTAGATTTTTTATAACGAGTATCATTGTAGATAAAATAAATATACTCTTACATTGAAATTGTTTTAGATTCTAGCAAGCAACATTCACCGCGTCAGGTGGTCGTATTTTTATGCACTTTCACCCACAAAGTGTCATTAAAAACGAATAGAATTTCACTTTGAGGTGCTTGTAACTATTCGAAGAAATTTTATGGGCAGAAATAATACGTACAAAAAAGTAACCGTCGGCTAGTGTGCCGGATTTTCAACGTACGCAGGGTACAGGTTGATGCGGCTTTCTACACGGAGCGAGACTTTGGCAGCACCATCTTACAAATGTCAGTTTGCAAAACATCAGGAGAGAAATTTTCCATCCAGGCGCGGGTAATATACCGCAGAGCTTTTCGTCCCTGGTTCTGTCGGGGTTAGTCCTCTGACTTTCTAACCTCATGACTGCGTGTTCAATCCGGGCTGGAGGGCGGCGGATATTCGATTCATTGCTTGATTGATTGTTTCAAGGCGGCGTCAACTGGTGTGATAATTAGTACTGTATATGCTGTGCATGCTGTATCCCTGGTTGTTGTCGTGTTTCTCCCCCAGTGGAAAGTGAGATTCGGTGTCGACATCCACGTCGACTTGCAAAGTGTTCTGTCTTCAGTTATGCCAGGAGACACTGCCCCAGCCGGGACAAGTTCTAAGCTACCAACTGAGCTCCCAACATGTGGTAGTGTAGTGAATTCAGTTGTGTGTTTAAGGAAAGAGAAGGAAACAATACTGATGTAGGGAAGATTACACATGCTCCGTGTCATCTTTGTAAAGATACTGCTCTGGTATTCGCCGGATAAACGATGAATAACTACCTATCAGAAAAGCCGGTCGCTAGAATTCTCCTCAAGACAATAACTAAATTCAGCCTACCTTTTATAGCTCTATAGCTAATGTCAGAAATTTGGCACCGTCGGGACTCAAAACCCGGGACCCGGTGTGAATTTTCGAAGGAGGAAGAATCCTCACTCTACGCTGTCAGCTCGTGGCATGCAAAACAGAATTAAATCCCTTAATTTAAATCCCTTCTTCAGTACTCTGCACTAACTGGTCCTCTCGTTTTTAATACCAACCATTATCAAATAAGACAGACGTTTGGAGTAGAAAGTGGGAGAAACTTTCAGGTTCTGCAAGGAGTGGCCACGATGCACCCTTGTTTAATTTCCTAGACCTGCGCCGAGGGTAGACATTGTCACAAGCCCTATGATGTATTGTCAGAATGGTTATATTAGTGCTTGTAAATGCGTTAAAAAGAACTATTACAGAAAATCTGAGAGCAGAAAGAAAAACTGAGAAGACGATAAATTGTGGAAGTGTTCCACTCCAGAGGGAAAAAAAACTCACGTAGAACTAGCGTATCTGGAAGGCAGGTTCTGACGTTATTTGACGTGATTTGTATGTGAACTGTTGGAGTTTCGCTAGGAAACTGTGTTCCCAACAAAGTTACCTAGCATGTTGCAAAAGTATTCAAATCTATACAAATAAATTTTAATTTATATTTACCATGGAGTCATAAGGGATTGGTGAAAATTATATTCCCAAAGCATTAAATCATGTGATGCCATAATGTAAGAGAAACGAGGGCAAAAGCGTTTAGCGTTAGTTTAGAGTTTGCGAAATAAAGTCATGTCATTCATATTAAGTCTAATGTTTAGATAAAGTTTCTAGTGCAGCGTCATGTTGCGGACTTATGTAACACATCAAACATAGATTTGTATGCAAAGAAAACTTTGATTTCGAAACGAGCGTGTGTAACAGTGCTGGATACGATTATTTTCTACGAACAAACCCGGGAGCCTCCACCGTTATTTAACATCACCCGTGTGTTCGCAGCAAGCTGTCAGCGGCCAGGAAAAGTGAAGTTCCGGAGGTCACGTATCTTTCCGGGAAACGCGCGAATGAAGTTATCGCCGGGCGCCGGCCGGGCCGAGGTGGCGCCCCGCAGGCTCTGGCGTTGCCCAGGTCGCGTCCTAAATTTGAGCGTGTTCGGGGATTAGTTGTGAGGCCGGTCAGGGAAGGTCGTGTTTCGGCGACGGGCACGGAGGCTCTCGGCGATCGGAGATGGCACATTGTGATGAACAGACATGCGCTAAAAATAACGGGTCGCTTAACTGCTGCACCGAAATTGCTGATTAATAGTACCTTTTGTTTTTGTGTTTAAGGTAGTGTTATTAGAACTATTTGTTAGAGTATAATAATCATAGTGAAACCAAAGCTATAAAAATGGTAGTTTTATTTTCACTTCGTAATTTATGATATTGGTCATTTTTCTACTTAACTCCTCGCATAATAATACAACCAACTTTACAGTCAGTTTTTATCCATATTTGAAATTGCACATTTAATTTGTTTGTAACCCATATTAATACCATCTCTATTTTGACATTAAATAAATCTTGCTAACTGGTTACATAAATTGTAACTTAAGTTACATTGTAACTTAAGTTTACAGTACTTTGACAGAAATAAGAATTTGGGAACAGAAACAAAGTATAAAATACAAAATGTATTATTCTTAATACAACAATAGGCTTCCAGCAGGGTAGCATGAATGAAATATACGGGTTTATATTCTTTGTCTCATTCTCTGTTAAAGTTCTGCAAATATTTTTAATTTTAGTTCCGATTTCTTTTCAATCATTTTGATCGATGCCAGGATACCTTGTTCTAAAATGCCCGTGAAATTTGGAACTTTAGATATTTGGTACCTCTAAAGTCAAAATAGTCGTGTAATTAATACGATTTACAGACATATTAAATGCGACTTTTCGCTTATGGATAGAAACTGACGGTAAAATTATGTTCCTTTTAATATATGGAGGGTTAAGGAGAAGAATGGCCATTATTTAATAATTTCGAATTACGCTTTTAAGTTTGAGTGTTATTCATAATGCAATCGAGTAAAAAATATTTTCTTTAGTTGTAATTGGTTAATTTCAAGATATGAGTTCAAATTGAGGAAAGGTACCACGTAAAGCATTGCTCGCGCCGTAACACGAAGGTGTTGGACTGCGTTCCCGAGTTCCCCGGTTCCCGTTCACAACGGCAGAAACTTCCGGGGCGGTGTGATGGCGTTGAAGGTGTTCCGAATCGCTGGTGCCGGCGTGGGAGGAGAGGGTAGTGCGTGCCGCGGCAGGGGGCCGTCGGGGCAGGAGGTGAAGGTGGAGGGGCACTCGTGAAGCTGCGGTCCGCGGAGCGTCCCGCTGATGAATATTTTAATTTGGACAGCGGCGCAGCGGCCGGCCGCGGGCGCTGAAATGTGGGCCCCGCCGGGCAGCGCGCGTTATGAATCCTTATGAGAAATAATGGTGGTGGCGGAGGCGGAGGCGGAGGCGAGGGCGGGGGCGAGGGCGGCGGAAGCAATGGTGTCG